>SKCR01023763.1:0-211508 GCA_019454045.1 Zanthoxylum bungeanum
GCATGTTATCTATGGTATTTGCATGAATACAATATGCCAATGAAGTTGTATGTTCGTCGCTCCTTTGATGTACTTCTAAGCATGTACTATTAGCTGTGAAATGTATGTAAATTTAGGTGTAAGTTTTATCTTGAACATGTGAATATAGAAGCATGATATCCTTGGAAATAAATGTTACTCAAGCATGATTAAGTTATTACATAAATCCTTTCATTACAAGTGACATAAGTAAGGGACCATTCCGAACCCAACGGTTTGAGGTCTTCCCTTGCGAGGGGTGAGTGCGGCCTTAAATCTTATTTTCCCGGTTCACACCGGGTGGCGACTCCATCATTCTCCGGTTTAGTCCCCGTGGCTACTCCGTACTCCCAACTAGTGCCGCGAGCCTAGAACAGCATGCGTCGTCCAGTTTCTGTTGTCTACACACTTGTTGTGATAAAACACACACTAATAGAGGAGAAATGAGAGAAAACTCTTCTTTATTTCACAAAACAAAGAATTACAAATCTTTCCAAAAACTTTACAAAAAACTCTCAAAATACTCTCAACACTCTATTACTTCTCACATTTGGGATTTATGGGATACAATTAACAATGGGTGAAGGGCTATTTTATAATGCCAAAGACGTGTGCTACAGTAGCACACGTCTTGGCAACTGGCAAAACGTGTAAACACGTTTTGCCTTTCGGTGCAGTTTGCATGCCAACTGCATGCTTGCTGTTTTCAACAATAACATATGAATGGATTTATTCCGCTTGTCCAATAACATAAAAATAGACCTGTTCGACTTTAAGAATAAATGCATTTTTGGTTTAATAATTTTGACATATGCATTACTTGTACATCACTTGGGTTTGGTCCTGCAGCGGCCACCTGGACTCCCTATTTTATGAAAGATGTTGGATTTTTTGTTAGAGAGTATGCCCTAAAACCAGTTATGGATGTAATGGTTTAAGGCATATTGTTTGTAATATAGTTTATTATTTATTAATAAAAGGCATTTGTTAACTACACATTATTACATCCATTTTATGTGTTTGTCCTGAGACATTATGTCAGATGAATATCGTTAATCCAAAAGACGTTTGCGATTATGAGAGTCAACGATATTTATATATGTCTCAAATTAAGTTCTGGTAAAAATGTGATTGTTATACAGGACAATAATATATCACTTGACCAATATTGTTGGTGTCTCCTAGATTGACATATGATGTTAATAGAATGGATGATGGGTCTCATATCATAAGGACACAGACAATAGATGTTTCATTAGTAGAATGAAATATCGAACACGACCACAGAAGCGTAAGATCACATGGTTTATCTAAGGTCATTGATCTTCGTAATAATACATTAGTGTCATTATATCCTCTGACCTGATATCATACGATGACTTGTGTGATAATACTCTTGGTTCACTAGTATATCCTCATTCGACTATCCACGTCCTTTGAATAAATGCTAGATGGCCTTGAGCGATTGACGTACGAAGTCATGTATGCTTCAAGATGGGATCTGATAACTTTGATAATTAAAGTTATAGATGTTTCAAGGAAACTTAAAGTTGTGGATATAAGTCTTTGGCCAAAGCAGTCGATATCTTAGAGATATCAAATCCACAAGATAAAGTTTAAAGATATGTCGAGTATAAGGATTTGACCTTACCATGATCCAGACTCGATAAGAAACATAAATATCGGAAGGAATGAGATGACATGTTCGAAGTGTATTCTAATAGGTTCATATGTTTTCCCACTTCATTTATCGACTAGGGGCCATGGCTTGCTGCTAGGCGATTACCCATGGTCTGTGGAATATCATAGAGATGAAATATTAAAGAGTTAATATTATTCCACTGCTACTCGATAATGAACCTAGGACGGTCGCACAATATAGTTCTCGTCTATGTTACAAATTTGAGGATGTTTATTAAAAGTTAATAAATGATCATTTTGGCATTTCCTAATTGGATTAGGATATTCGAGATATTTCGGAAATATTAATTTGATTAATAAATTCGAAATATAAAATAAGATTTAATTGTTTAATTAAATATTTGATATTTATATTAAATAAATTAAATGTAATTTTAATTAATTGTTAATTAAATTAAGTAAGTTGAATTAATTAATTAATTTTTAATTAATTAATATGCCAAAATAAATTTAATCTATTGGACTTTAATTTAGTGGGCTAGCACCCAAATTAATTAGAGTCTTATTTAAGATTAAATATGGAAGTCATTATTTAATTAGGATTCCTAATTTGATTAAGTATTCTAATTTTATTTTGGAAAGAATCTTTAAGAGACCAAATTTGATTTGGAGAGATATTTGATTGACATTATTGTATTAAGATACAATTAAAACTTCTTGTACAAGTTGAAAGGCAAAACTTCTTGTTGAAGTTGATGCAAAACTTCTTGTTGAAGTTGAGGCAAAACTTCTTGTAGAAGGACTTGTTATTCAAGAAGTACTTCTTGTTGAAGTTGAATGAAAACTTCTTGTTGAAGTTGAATGAAAACTTCTTGTTGAAGTTGAAGGTGAAAATTGGTTGTTGCCTATATATATATGAACATAAACAATAAAAAAAGGCAAGTTTTTTTGTTGCTGTAGGTTGCATGCAAGCAGATAAATATATATACACACAGCAAGTGTTGTTGTTGATATATATTTACAAGAATTACAAAAGCAATTGTTTGTTGTTGTAATAGCTTGCTTAAGAATAATATATATACACACAAGCAATTGCTGTTCAACGTTGCTTTTATATATATATATGCCATTTTGCGTAAAGGTATATATATATAAATATAAGCAAGCAATTTGATTGTTGTTTTAAGAAGAAGAAAATTATTTCTCACGTTGAATAAAGGAAAAAGCAATTCATTGTTGCATGAATATATATATAAGCAGCGCATGTAATAAAACAAGCAAGTTGTTTTTGGTGCTGTTTTATAAGCAATAGTTGCGTGTATATATATGCGCAATTGAAGATTTTTTATCTCTCTATTGGAATAGTTCCAATTTATCCTAAAGACTTCAAACATCCTAGAAAAGAAAATGGTTTCTTTTGTTCTCAATAGTGGGAGCGATTTGTTCGTAGAGGAGAGCTAGTGTGCCAACTAGAGGTGCAACGCTTGGTGCACTACAACAAGGGAAAAATCAAGGAGGATATTCAAAAGGCTCTAAAAGATAATAAGCACATAAAGGTATGTTTTATTATCAGTAAATTTTATTTATGTTGATAAATAAAATTATTTATTACATGCATGTTAAATTAATATAGATTAATTTAAATAGTATATTGTTTACATCAACAACAACATAACCACGATCTTTAAAGTGGTTTTGGAAGAAAATTTTAAATTCCAGTCACATGGATGCTTCCGCGCTAACCCCAAAACCTTACATTTTTGTTCTTTCAAGATGCTTCACATATAATCTTATCCGCAGAAGCCGACCACTTGTATATGTTCCATATGTGGATTCTTTATTATGGCTATATAAGGAAGGTAAAAGGCATATACAATACATATATCATCTTATAATTTTCTTTGCTTTGTAATAAGATGGTGCTCAATTTGAGACAAGTGATTTCCAATTGGCCTGGTGTTATAAAGGTGAATAACAAGGATAATCCACATGATAAAGAGTACATTCTTGATGGAACGGACGAGGAATTGGGAGCTATGTGGCTTGGGAATTGGGAATATCCAGTAGAGGTTCGTTATGTTGGGAAGTTGCCGGATGGAAGGTTTTCAAGTAATCGCATTATGACGCTCTGGGATGATCAATACTATCATTTATGTTGGAAGTTCGCTAACGATGGTACTACATATTCACAACATGTTGATGGGAGTCGTGCGTTTGTGTTAGTATTTGACGATCCTTATAAGGATAATATAAAGTTAACCACGTATACTCCTGAGGATGAGACTTTTGATTCCTCTGGGACAAAAGAGGTTAACAATTATGATGTAAGCAGGAAGATTGCCGGACCTCCAAAATAATAATAATAACCCTATAATTAATTAACTGCTTTCAGTAATAATTAAACAAAATCCCATTTAGGGATATTGTTGTAGCTAGAGAGATAGACTCTCTAATAAATAAATGAAAGCAATGTGTGTTTGAATATTTATATGAAGTTTTATTATTATTCTTTAAACAAAATGAACTCAAGCGAAACATCCAAAAACTAGATACTTAAAAATTTCTCTGTGTATATATAATCAAGGTGAAATTCTTATGTGCAACAGAGATTCCACTCAAAATCTGATGTGATAACATCGACTAATGATAAATAGACATATGACAGTTCATGTTTAAAAAATATATGCACTTTCGACCGTTTTTTTATGCCCCTCCAATATTTTCAAATTTCAAAATACATCAGTTCATTAACATATTTAATTTTCTTTCTCAAACTTGGAGAAATTCTTTAAGTGTAACAGGGGTTCCACGTTGAGATCCAATGTGGTATTACAGGCTAATGGTAAATGGACATGCGACAGTGCATGTTAAAAAAATAAAAAACTAAAATGAATGCACTTTAAACTGTTCTTAAGCACTCCAATATTTTTAAATTCAAAACGCAATTAGTTCATTGACGCCTTCACTTTTCTCTTTCTTAATCTTCGTCTCTAAGTATTAGTACAATGATTTTGATGATGTCAATAAAACAAAAAGCTTAAAGATAAGAAATTCAAAAATAAGAAGAAATTTGGCAAAGATGATCAATATTAGTGACTCGACGACTTGGTTTCGATGGTTTAGAAACATCTACATATTAGTGAATCAAGTTCAATTCGATAAGGTCAAAGGTGTTATGAAGTCAAAATGAGATACAAGATGATAGAAAGCCAAAATGATGACGAAAAAGATTAAAGAATAAGAGCCAAACAAGATAAAGATCAAGATGATAATTAAGAACTAAATCTAATTATAAGTGAGTTTATTCAAATATTTTAAAGATCTTAGAAATCATATATTTTGCATCACTTACATATAAAATAGTTTAAAATACTTAAGAAATTATTTGCACTAAAATGAATTTCAATGGACAAGTGTATCGAAAAATGATTTTGAAAAATTAGCAAACGGTTGAATTAAATTTCAATTGATATACCGTTAGATATATATGTGTCTCTAATTTGTTACAGTTCAAACGGAACACAATTCCGATATGTAGAACATTTGCTAGAGCCATATTACTACAGCATTTAATATGTGCATTTTCTGCAGACCTGCACATTATAAATATTCCATAAAATTCATCATAATGTTTTTTAGACTGAAATGTTTACAAATGATAGATCTATGTCTAGTTTATGTAGAAATTTATGGATAATGATTTGGAATTTTCTAGAGCAAGTTAAGGCCAAAATACTAAAGGCTGTCAGGCTTGACTAATCATCAGAAAGTTGCTGAGACAGGCATACCGGTCTCTGACACTGGCATACTGGTCCATGGAACCGGCATAGTGGTCCCAGAGGTCCCCAATGTCATTTTTGGAGCTGTTTGAGTTGTGTAGACAAACATGCCGGTCACATAATTGAAAAACGGCTATAAACTTCTAGTTTTGTACAAAATCTATAAATTGATCATTTTTCTCACTTTTAACACATCTCTTGCACATATATTCATCTCTAAACATGTCAAAACATTCTTGAGAGTTTATAAACATCTCCATATATTTTGTCCACCATATTCTATTAAGTCTTCACTTACACCCTTACACTTATTAAGCTTACTATACTTACATACTTCAAATATGTGTGATTCACCGATCACTTTAGAGTGTATTGAGGAAAAACCGAATTGTAATTTTATTACTACAAGAATAAAATTCAAGTTTACAACTAGAAACTTAACAAAAAACCTCACACACTCTCAAGCTCTCTACTTGGAGCTTACACACACTTTGGGATATGTTTACAATGGGTGAAGGGCTCATTTTATAGAGTTAGAAAACGTGTGCACTGTTTTACTTGGTTGCCAGCTACACACGTTTTCTTTTATTTCTCCAGCTTGCAAAGTTTTGGCCAATTTGCACACAGCTTGCAACAGCTGAGCAACAACATTTTTCAACTCTCTTTCGGTGGAGTTGGAGGTTTCATGCAGCTGTCTTCAACAAATCTCCCCCTCGATGAAGATTTCCCAAAATCTGAGCCGAACATCAATCACCCAAATCCGGATCCTCCAAAGGATCCTCCCTTGGCTGCATCTGTATGACTGCCTACATACCCTGAGTTGGGATCAAGCCAATCTTAGTTCTCTGTATCTGAAAAATAATCGTCATCTGACAGCTATCCCGGTTATGTCTCTGCACAACTCTAGCTTGTCCCGATCATTGTTCCTTTGTTGACATGTCGGTTGTGTCTCTGCACAGCACACTTCACTGCATCTTTACACAGTATTCTCCTGCTATGTCTCTGCATAGTACAATCCACTGTATCTCTGCACAGTAATCTTCTGTTGTGTCTCTGCACAGTTTTGCTGCCATGTTTCTTCACCCATTTGTTCCTCAGTGCTTTTTGCCTTTGGGAAACTCTCCGGCTCCCCCACATCAGTAAGCATAATATATTCGGATCCCGGATATCTGGTTGATGGAATCCTACCTCGTTCAGATCTTCTTGTCTGAGGTTCACTAGTTTCAGGAGATCTATCATCATCCATCTCTGTGAATGATCTTGTAGCTTCTAGTGGAGTGGGTTGCGGCTCCCCCTACTCAACAATTTCTTCTGTAATCTCCGATGGAACAGGCTGTGTCTCCCCCTGCTCAACATCCTCATTTGCCTCCTCTGGTTCTGCTTCTGGAATTTCCTCGTGCACCATATCTGTGGCCAATTGTGCTGGTGCTGGGTCTGGATTTCTGTTGGCACTGGAATTGGAAGACATTCTGGGCATTTCAATGTCTTCAATTGTTCGGTCTTCAAGAAACTCTACTTTCTGGCTTCTGATGACCATCTTTTTCTTCAGATCCCATAGTCTGTATCCAAATTCTTCATCTCCATGGCCTAGGAATATACATGGAGTTGTCCTTGCATCGAGCTTGTTCCTGAGCTCATAGGATACATGTACAACGGCTAAACAACTGAATACTCTAGGGTGAGTGTAGGAGGGATTCTTACCAGACCACACTTTCTCCGGAATCTCCATGTTCAACGGTAAAGATGATGATCTGTTGATGAGGTAACAGGTGGTACGAACAGCTTCCCCCAGAATGGCTTTGGCAGCTTAGCCATACTGATCATTCCTCTGACTTTCTCCATAATGGTGCGGTTCATGCTTGCAGCGACACCATTTGTTGTGGAGTGTGTGGAACAGTTCTCTCATGTCGAATGCTATGTCTCATGCAGTAGGCTTCGAACTCCCTGGAACTGTACTTGCCTCAATCGTCTGTGCGAAGGCACTTCAGCTTCTTCCATGTTTCATGCTCTACCATGGCGTGGAACAGCTTGAACTGATCTAGGACCTGATCATTCATCTTGAGGAAATACACCCAGATTTTCCGTGAAGCATCATCAATAAAAGTCAGAAAATACTTGTTACCGCCTAATGAATCAACCTCCAAGGGACCACAAACATCAGAGTGCACCAGACTGAGCAACTCTGATCTTCTCTCTGAAGAGAAATCAAATGAGACTCTGTGTTGCTTACCAATTGAGTAGTGGTTGCAAAGACCTCGTGCAGCATCCTTGGTAAGCTCCTTCTTGTTCAGGGTAGCAACCCTCTCCCACTCATGTGTCTGAGTCTCCGGTTCCACAGATTTTGAGAAGCCTCTTTTTTAGCTACTTTGAGGCTGTCTGCACAAATCTTCACATGAGTCTTGTATAGTGCGCCGCAAACATGTCCTCTGGCGACAACCATGACACCTTTCGTCATTCTCCATGTGCCATTTCTGAAGTGATTGTCATAGCCCTATTTGTCAAGAGCTATCCCCGAGAGTACATTCAGCCGAAGTTCTGGAACATGCAGGACATCCTTCAAGGTCAATGTACACCCGACATTTGTCCGCAACTGAATATCACTCATTCCTACTATCCCAGAGGAACTGATATTTCCCATCTTCACTGCTCCAAAGTCTCCTGCTTTGTATATTGTGAAGAAATCCATGTGAGGAGTGACGTGGTAGGATGCTGCAGTATCTACCACCCACTCAACACCTTGGGTTGCGTTGTGAAGGCATGTCTCTTCCTGTATAGAGCATATTGCTACATCTGCTTGGACAACGACCAGTGTCTCTCCTTCGTCATTCTTCGGCTGGTGATTGCCTTGTCCCTGCTCTCGTTGCAGTTTTCGACAATTCTTCTTTAGGTGGCCTACAATGCCACAATGGTAGCACTTATAGGTAGGTTTCCTTCCATCTGAGGATCTACCCCTGGTTGTGCTTCTGCCTCTCTCCCCGTCTCTTCCTTGATGTCTTAATCGAGTCTCTGTGACGAAGGCTTCTGTCTGTTCTGAGCCAACATCTTTTCTCCTGGACTCCTCATTCGACATGGCATCTTTTACCATAGGCATAGTAACTTTACCTCCTGGAGCGGAATTGCTGAGAGTAACCACCAATGTCTCCCAGCTATCAGGAAGGGAACTGAGTAGTAAGAAGGCTTGTACTTCATCTCCCAGCTGCATGTCTACTGCAAACAACTGATTCACCAGGCTCTGGAACTCGTTGGTGTGTTCTGCAACGGAAGTTCCACTCCGTAGCTTCAGGTTCACCAAACGCCTCATTAACAGGGCTTTATTCCGAGCTGTCTTGGCCTGGAACATGCCTTCCAGTTTTATCCACATCCCGTAAGCATCTGAATCATGTGCTACGTGGTGGAAGACACTGTGACCGATCCACTGCCTATCTGACCCAAAGTTCTGTTGTTGAGTTTATTCCAGTCATACTCCTTAACAGACTCTGGTTTCACTCCCTTCAACTCGATGACATCAAACAAATCTTTGCAATGCAAAAAATCTATCATCCGAGGTCTCCAGAGGGAGTAATTAGTTACAGCCAGTTTAATCATTGCACAAGAAGACGAATCTTCAATTTCCATTTAAAATTTTAAAGTTTAAAATGTAAATACAATAAAATTGGGACTGAATTTCACAAATCTGAGGTCACCGTTGCATCCGGAACGGTCAAAAATGGTGGAATAGATACTTCGTTGGTCTAAATCCGACACATGGGCTTATTTGTAAATTCCTAAAAATTCTGGGGCAAAATTGTAAATTTCAAAACTTCAGGGGGCTAAATGAAATTTACCAGGATGCTGACGTGGCGCTGATGTGGCAGTGTGGGACCGATTGCTGATGTGGCACTGACGTGGCGGACACGTGGCGCTGACGTGTCAGACTCATTGCTGACGTGGCGCTGACGTGTCTTATGACGTGTCGCTGACGTGGCGGACACGTGGCGCTGACGTGGCAGACTCCTTGCTGACGTGGCGCTGACTTTGCGCTGATGTGGCGGATGACTCAGCGCTGACTGTGCTCTGACGTGTGCTAACGTGGCGGACACGTCAGCGTCTTCAACCTCCAGCGCGCGTGAGGCGTGTGTCTGCGAGTAGCGGCGCGTGGGAGTTCTCTGCCTGGCGCGTGCGGCGTGTGCGGGCCCCTGGACCTCCGTTTGATCGCCCGAAAATACCACCGTACTCGTCTCGACGTGAACTAGTTGATGGTATGCTCAAAGTTGATTTTTGACAACTTTGCCGGAACTCGAATTTTCCGAACCGAGCTCCGTTCTTCGATTTTTCGACCCCATAGAAGAACCAAAGCTACTGATACCACTTGTGATTCACCGATCACTTTAGAGTGTATTTGAGGAAAAACCGAATTCTAATTTTATTACTACAAGAATAAAATTCAAGTTTACAACTATAAACTTAACAAAAAACCTCACACACTCTCAAGCTCTCTACTTGGAGCTTACACACACTTTGGGATATGTTACAATGGGTGAAGGGCTCATTTTATAGAGTTAGAAAACATGTGCACTGTTTTACTTGGTTGCCAGCTACACACGTTTTCTTTTATTTCTCCAGCTTGCAAAGTTTTGGCCAATTTGCACACAGCTGAGCAACAACATTTTTCAACTCTCTTTCGGTGGAGTTGGAGGTTTCCTGCAGCTGTCTTCAACAAAATATTAAGTTCATAGACTCATTTAAATCACACCTGATTTCCTATAATTCCAATAAACTGTTAAACTTATTTTGCTTTTCAATTCTCTCAAATTTCTTTTATTCTAGAAAATTTTCATTTAAATCATCATTATTTTAATTAAACTATTTTGATATGTTTTCGGTATTACAAAAATCAATCATTTCTACATAAATTTATTTTATTTAAATATCTTAATTAATAAATGACAATCAAAAAACTAATGATGTGAAATCATTTTAAAAAATGGAACAAAATTAATTGAAGAAATGTTCCACCATAAAAGTGAAATCGAATAATATATATGATCAATGAACTTGTTCCACTTGAAGTATAACTACATGTTCTGCTTTAATAATTTCGAGATATAATATATTACGAGATTGAAACGAATTTTGACAGTGGTCAATAAGAAAAAGCCTTGTAACATGCCTATAAAGATAAAACAAAAGCTTGATAAGAACTTATCTAAAAGAGAGTTAAAAAAAAGCATAAAATACGTTAAGAAATATTTGTTCAATCATAAAAGAGATGCCCAATAATACATGAATAGATGTCCACTTTTGTTCTGCTTTAATAATTTTGGCTTATCCATTACTATTATAGTTTGAGATTGAAAAGAAAATTGACAGAACTTAATAGGAAAAAACTTTGTAAGATGCCTAATATAAAGATAAAACTGTTGTTAAAATTAGTGTCATTAAACAATAACATAACATGCATACAAACAGATCAACACCAGAAAAATAAATCTAGATGCTATTAAACCCTAAACCAATAAGTACCAGAAAACCTGATTAAATTGTCAAAGTCGAGATAATCTCTGTCCTTAAGAACTTATTGGCTCCGTCACAGGTGCTTTACGGATTCGTTTTGCCAACGTTCTCCCAGGATTACTTAGATTCTTCTTGTTCAAGGTGCACTCCTTAACAAGTATTTGAACTAGGATAAAATGGTGGATCTCTCTCAAAAAAAGAAAACAACAGTGCCTCTTTTTAATCTCTGAAAAATGGTTGTATTATTCTGTCCTTCCATTTAGAATAAAAGCCTTCTTATATAAGGCATGGAGGGGTGCCAATAGGGCACCCCTTGGGGTGGGATACAACCCTCCTAAGGATTGTGTCCTTCCCTTGCACCCTTTAAAACCAAAAGGACAAAAATACCCCCGAATATTATAGGAATTTCCAACAATCCCCCACAATTCTTATAATATTCAAGATGACACTTGAGAGAGATACCGTGAGCTAAAGCTGCATCGAAATAGGTAGCTTTCGCCTTGAACCTTTCCTAGTGAGTGACAATCGGATTTACTTGGCAAACCAGTGACCCATAGTCTTGAACTGTTCTGCCGTTGGTGTAAACCAAGACAATTGCCAACACACAGCTTTAATTCGACCATTTTCCCGTTCTACGGTTGTGTTCATTTTGGCCCTGAACAACGGTCCTGGATTCATCAAGTACTTTAGGGTAACCCGCCTTTAAAGGTTCCCATGGAAGCGGCCTCACTTCTTACTTGAAATAGGTGATCTGCTATGAAGAGGTAATCTGTCTTTACCCCCATTAGGACTCATCTCCTAATATAGTGATCATTAAAAGCCTTAGCTTATCCTAACCAATGACAGACAGCACTCAGCGTCATTATCGGAATGGGAAAGAGTACGAAACTCTTCAGTGCTTGTTTTGAATTGCACAAAGTTTCTGTTGTCCCTTTTGAACCTAGATCTTGGGATCTCCAGTCAACTAGGTTGGGTTTCCACAGTGACAATTCTTAGATTATAGGCTTCAAGCCCATTCCCCTCGATGACTTCTCAACTTGCTCTCGAGGTAAACCTTTAGTTAGTGGATCCGCTAGTTTTCCTTCGACCGGACATAATCGATCGTTATTATGCCACTTGAGAGCAGTTGACGTATGGTATTATGTCTCCGACGTATGTGTCGAGACTTACCATTATACATTGTATTTTGGGCTCTCCCAATTGCCGATTGGCTATCACAATGTATGCTAATCGCTGGCACCGGTTTGGGCCAACTAGGAATATCCTCCAGGAAGTTTCTAAGCCATTCTGCTTCTTCCGCTGTTTTGTCTAACGCTATGAATTCTGATTCCATAGTAGACCGGGCAATACACGTTTGCCTCGAGGATTTCCATGACACGGCTGCATTACCAAGTGTGAAAACAAATCCACTCGTGGATTTGGAATCCACCGTATCAGATATCCAGTTAGCATCGCTGTAACCCTCTAGTACAGCAGGATATCTCTCGTAATGTAGCCCATATTTTGAAGTTTCTCGCAGATACCTCAAAACTCTTACTATGGCTTTCCAGTGGTTGTGTCCTGGATTGCTCGTATATCTGCTAAGCCGATTCACAGCTTGAGCGATATCAGGTCGCGTGCAATTCGTGAGATACATCAGACTTCCGATGATTTCGAATACTCTAATTGCGATATGCTTGAACCAGTATTCTTTGATAATGAAGAGTTAGGTCTACTGGGGTTCTAGCTACATTAAGATCCCCTCTGATATATTTATCGAGTATCTTCTCAATATAATGAGTCTGTGATAATATATATCCGTCTGATGTCCTAGAAATCTTAATCCCTAGGATCACATCAGCTATCCCATATCTTTCATATCAAATCTGCTGGATAACACGTTTTTGGTAGACTGAATCATTTCATGATTACTACCAATTATCAGCATATCGTCTACATAGAGACACACAATGACATATCCTTTTTGAGTTGATTTAGTGTACACACACTTATCACACTCATTGGTTTTGAACCCATTTGACAACATTTCTTTGTCAAATTTCTCATGCCATTGTTTCGGTGCTTGTTTTAATCCATACAAGGATTTTACAAGTTTGCACACCTTCTGTTCTTGTCCAGGAACACAAAACCCTTCTGGTTGTTCCATGTAAATTTCTTCATCCAATTCACCATTCAAGAATGCCGTCTTTACATCCATTTGATGTATTTTAAGACCAAATATAGCTGCTATGGCTATGAGCATTCTTATCGATGTGATACGAGTCACTGGTGAATAGGTGTCAAAGTAATCAAGGCATTCCTTTTGTCTATAACCTTTTATGACAAGTCTTGCCTTGTACTTATCTATTGATCCATCCGTTTTCATCTTCCTTTTGAATATCCATTTGTAGCCCAATGGCTTACAACCTGGTGGAAGATCAACCAACTCCCAAGTATGGTTCTGTAGGATTGAATCAATCTCACTATTTATCGCCTCTTTCCAAAGAGGTGCCTCAGGAGAAGACATAGCTTCTTTATAGCTTTGAGGCTCATTTTCTAACAGGTATGTCAGAAAATCGGGACCAAACGACTTAGACGTTCTAGCTCTTTTGCTACGTCTAGGCTCGATTGTCTCAGTATTAACACGTTTATCTGATTCTAGGTCAACCTGATCACTGTCCTTGACAGCGTCAGTCGTTCTTTTGAGAGACACTGTGCGCTGTCTTTCCTTACAAGGAAACGTCTCTTCAAAAAATGTCGCATTCCTTGACTCAATATCATTTTCGGATTGATGTCAGGAATCTCCGACTTGTGTACCAAGAATCGATACGCACTACTGTTGCGAGCATATCCAATGAATATACAGTCAACAGTTTTTGGTCCTATTTTAACCTTCTTAGGTTTAGGAACCATTACTTTGGCAAGACACCCCCACACTTTGAGGTATTTGTAGGAAGGTACGAAACCTTTCCACAACTCATATGGTGTCTTGTCCAACCTTCTGTGAGGAAGTTTGTTAAGAACGTAGTTCGCGGAAAGCAAAGCTTCCCCCCACAAGTTCTGGGGTAGTCCCGAACTTGTCAACATGGCGTTCATCATTTCCTTCAACGTTCGGTTTTTGCGTTCTGCAATTCCGTTCTGTTGAGGAGAATAAGGAGCAGTGGTTTCGTGAATAATTCCGTGCACAGAACAATATTCACCAAATGGTGAAACGTATTCACCGCCTCTATCACTCCTGATTCTTTTGATTTTCTTGCCAAGTTGGTTTTCAACTTCGTTCTTATAGTGTACGAAGCTCTCAATTGTTTCAGCTTTGCTTCTCAGCAACACATAACAGAATCTTGTGCTGTCATCGATAAAAGTGACAAAGTACTTTTTACCGCCTCTTGTTTGGCACAATATTCATGTCACATACATCGGTATGTACAAGTTCCAGCGGTTCAGAACTACGTTCTATAGAATGAAATGATGTTCGATGCATTTTTGCTTCAACACATGCTTCACACTTATGTTGGCCATCAATTGCAAATTTAGGTATAAGGTCCATGTTAATTAATTTACGCATAGTATCATAATTAACATGTCCTAACCTCCCATGTCCATACATTTTGTGACACAATAATATAAGCAGACGAACTAGCTTTATTAATAGCACGGTTAACAGTCATTACATTTAGCTTAAAAAGGCCCTCAGTCAGGTAACCTTTTCCTACATACATATCATTCTTTGTCATTACAAACTTATCAGAAACAAATACAAGCTTAAAACCAGCCTTACTAAGAAGAGAGCCCGAGACCAAGTTCTTCCGAATATCTGGAACGTGCAGTACATTTTCAATGTTAGCTCCTTTCCGGATGTCATCTTCAGAACCACTGTGCCTTGTCCAACCACCTGAGAGGTAGACGAGTTTCCCATTGTTAGATGATCGCCGCCATCGACCTTCTGGTACATGGAAAACATCTTACTGTCTGCACAGATGTGACGAGTAGCCCCAGTGTCTACCCACCATTCTCTCGGATTCCCAACTATGTTGGCTTCAGTTACCACTGCTGATAGTTCCATCTCTGAGATATCATCAGTCAGCTGCTCGCCTTCAGTGACATGAGCCTCATTTTTCTTTTTCTTGCTCTTGTCCTGAGACTTCTTGTTTCTGCAGTCCTTTGACATATGACCGCTCTTTCCACAGTTGTAGCATTTTCCCTTGAACTTCTTGTTCCCAGAGTCAGCTCCACTGTTCTTTCTGTGTTTCAGATAGCTCCTGAAGTCCTTCCATGATGGAGGCAACTTTTCAATTATGGCGGCAACTTGAAACGTCTCACAAAGTTTCATTCCCTCATCCAGTATTTCATGAATGATTAATTGCAGTTCACCCAACTGAGACATCACCGTCCTTGAATCTACCATTTTGTAGTCCAGGAACCTACCCACAACAAATTTCTTTTGTCCGGCATCTTCAGTTTTATACTTCTTCTCGAGAGATTCCCAGAGAATCTTCGCAGAAGTCATGCCTTGGTACACATTGTACAGGGTATTGTCAAGACCACCCAACAGGTAGTTCTTGCATAAGAAGTCTCCAGACATCTAAGTCTGTTCTCGCTCTTCCTTGGCCAATTCGGATTCACCCTCCACAGGACCCGGAGGATCTTTGAGGAATTTTGCCAACTGAAGAGTTGTCAGGTAGAACAGCATCTTGCTCTGCCATTGTTTGAAATTTGCCCCACCAAATTTCTCCGGTTTTTCTCCATGAGAGACCGGTACCGTGATATTTCCGCTAGCCATATGTAACTGGAAAATCAACAGGGTCAATTAGTCTACGAAAGACAAATTGCACAACGATCAACGAATGATCTGGTACAAAGTGATATACGATAGATGTAGATATATTTGTCAATCAAGATTGGATGGAATTACTTGTGTATTATTACACTTTAAATTCTCAACCAATTATGCAACAACCAAACAATTTCAACTTTATCACTATGTGTATGCTGTGATAATTGAACAACCTAATAATAACTTAAATCTATACTACCAAGATTAATGTGTTAACAGTATATGACTAACCAAGTTAATATTATTTAAGTTTGCAGTTTCTAAGAATTACAGGACTATTTCGTTAGTGTCGCGTTCGTATCTACGTTCGAACGAGACTGTCCAGTGTGTGTGCGTTCGTGTTGCGTTTGATAACGCGTTCGAACGTGTGTTTCCAGAGAGTTCACGTTCGAGTAGCGTTTGATAACGCGTTCGAACGGAATGATTCCAGAGAGTTCACGTTCGTATAGCGTTCGTGAACGCGTTCGAACGGAATGATTCCAGAGAGTTTGCGTTCGAGTTGCGTTTAGTACGCGTTCGAACGTTCTAAGGCAGAAGGCTTGCGTTCGAGGTGCGTTTGAAGACGCGTTCGAACGTTCTTATGAGAATTCAAATTTTTAGCCTTCGCGTGCGTTGGGCGTTCGAACGCCCTACGGCTTTTTCATGCACAGTTCGTATTTTCCAGAAAATATTCAAACCCTAACATGCAAATTACTATTTAATAACACGATATCAATAAGTTCTTAAGATTGTTGTTAAAATTAGTGTCATTAAACAATAACATAACATGCATACAAACAGATCAACACCAGAAAAATAAATCTAGATGCTATTAAACCCTAAACCAATAAGTACCAGAAAACCTGATTAAATTGTCCAAGTCGAGATAATCTCTGTCCTTAAGAACTTATTGGCTCCGTCACAGGTGCTTTACGAATTCGTTTTGCCAACGTTCTCCCATGATTACTTGGATTCTTCTTGTTCAAGGTGCACTCCTTAACAAGTATTTGAACTAGGATAAAATGGTGGATCTCTCTCAAAAAAAGAAAACAACAGTGCCTCTTTTTAATCTCTGAAAAATGGTTATATTTATTATGTCCTTCCATTTAGAATAAAAGCCTTCTTATATAAGGTATGGAGGGGTGCCAATAGGACACCCCTTGGGGTGGGATACAATCATCCTAAGGATTGTGTCCTTCCCTTGCACCCCTTTAAAACCAAAAGGACAAAAATACCCCCGAATATTATAGGAATTTCCAACAAAAACAAAATCTTCAGTGAACAAGGATAAGAACATATATAAAAGTAAATACCGAAAGAACACAAAATATGATAAGAAATATTGTTCGACTAAAAAGGAAATGCCCAATAATATATAATGGACTTCCACTTGCCTAATATTATAAAAATGGATTTGTTCCACTTTAAAACTATTGTCATATATATATATATATATTACATGTATACTTTGAGATTGAAAAGAATATTCACATAGCTTAATAGGAAAAAGCTTTGTAAGATGCCTAACAAAGATAAAACAAAGGCTAGAATGAACGAGGATAATAACTTATATAAAAGTAAATACTGAAATAACAAAAAATACCATCAGAAATATTGTTCGATCGTAAAAGAGATGTGACAAAATAACAGAATGGATTTATTTTTTTTAAATAAATTTAAGGAAAGTCTAAATTTCTTCCTTATATATTATATTATATTTTTTTGAATAAACTCGTCATTAAGAGGAGCACCGTAGCGGAGACTTATATTCCAACCAAGTTGACTCTAAAAAAAATGCTTAATCATATGCTACCAAACACTGTAGAGAAAAATTTATGAAATAAACAAAAGATAAAGTTTGATACCGATTGAGGAAATGGAGGTATCAGTATCGTTAAAATATTTATTGATAAACCAGATGGGAAAAAATAATAGAGAAAAGAGTACTGGCTTCCAATCATTCCATTGCAAATTTCAAAGAAATAATAATATGAACTATAAAAATTGAAGAAAATTACAAAACCCAACTTCTTGGACAACCAAATGCAATTGCCTGTTAAAAGGCCACAAAAAAAGAATTTGAAGTGTGAATCCCCATCATTTCTATAGAGACTAGCTTTCGTTTGGAAGATCAAAATTGACTAGGCTTAGGAAGGATGATAACAATGTCCATATGCGGATAAAACCATACTTAGATGATATGGGAATAAGGCCAATAAGCTTATAGAACTGAGTTTGTGGCTAATAATTATATGAATTCTTTAATTACTCACGCCATCATGAGAAATCAAACATAAAACCTACTATATAGTGGATAGGTGTTCTGACCAAGTGAGTTAATACTTGTTGACATAATTTACTTATTTCACTTGCCCAATAATATAAAAATGGACTTGTTCTTCTTTGAGAATTTTATCATACATTGTGTTGACGGCTGATTTTGTTCCAATGACAAATCCGGAAACTCGTTCCTCGAACAATCTTCCCCTAACTGCGAATTTGTTTGGTTTGTTGGGAACTAAAAGCAAACTTCGCAGAAAAATGAAAAATGCACAGATAAGAATAGAGGATTTAACGTGGTTCGGTGGAGTGGATCCGGCCTACGTCAATGGACACAAAGAAAGAGAGTTTTTATAACATGGTCAGGTTTGACCGACCAAGGCTAAAATCACTATTACAGATGAGGCTGATCTCTCTCACGTATTCTCCCAAAGAATAGACTTTTTATCTCTCTTACAAGCTTTTTGAATGAAAATTGCTAACCCTTACAAAATTACACTCGACCCTTTTATATACTAAGGAAAATAGCACTGTTCCACCATCCCCGTGACATCAGCCATGTGAACCTGCCACTTCCGAAAAGAGACCTGCCATCAGACACTTCATTAAACTCTAGTCTTCTCTTGGAATACTCCACACGCTACCATTATGATGCGAGTCTAAATCCAACCGTTCACTCGGTGGCGTGTGTTAGAAGATAGCCTTACAAGCTATGCTATCATATCAAGACTTTATGGATGGTGCAAGTTCTCAGGAGGTGTTTACACATCGACACTTGGTCCCAAACAATGTTAGCTCGACCTGATCTAATCCACCCCGACCTGCCCCACCAGGTCGGTGGATATAACAACATCCATCCAGTCGTACCGAGCCACCGGGTCGAGTCGAACTTGGGGTCCCTGATCGGTCTGCTTCTTTTAACACTTTCACTCATCGGGTCGATGATGAAATGAGGACTGAGCCTGACTGCTCCACTGGACCAGATGCCCTCGATTGCCAAGCCTGACTGGAAATTCCCTTCATGCCCCTCTGAATTTGCTGAGGACCTTGAGGCCCTAAAATCACTATCAACATCTATCCCCTAATTCTTGGTAACAACGAGTTGATGAGTTAGTGCCAGGAACTATAAAAGTGGAGTAGAAACGGACTGTTATTGGGTCCGAATTTTGAGCTCAAACTATTATGGTCCTCTGGCCAGAACTGGTCGGTCTCTAAACGGTTGTGTGCTCTGGTCGGAAAATAACTCATACAACCCAGGGGCGTTGTCATGTCACCATAAATGCCTCTCTTGATCTTCTAAAGGCCGCCCTTAGGGAATCACCAATCCATTATTATCCTCTTAAAAGCACGTCAAATCGCCATAGGATTTCCCTCTCATACCGCCACTTGTCGTACTCTCGTGGCTTGCGCGCCCAAACGATGCAACCGCCTTATTCCAAAGGAATTGAACTGTCCCCCACCCCGTCTCTTCATTTGGATTCTAACAGGTGAAGCCAGACTACCCTAACATATGGCACCCATCCGAGCGCTCACTCCGATTCGACGGTGAAATTACCCTGATCCGTTTGAAAAAAGAGCCACCCACTAATTTTTCTTTTACGATTTCTTCTTCTTCAAAGTAAGCAAAACGCTCTCAATGGTGCCTCACGACTGCAAATCTTCCTCAAATTTCAGAATCTATTCTTCCTCTCTCCTTAAAACAAGTAAGTTCCATATTGATCTATGTCTTGTTCGTTTGAAACTCTTTGATATTGTATTGGTTATTTTGTTTGCTTATATGTATACTCGATTTTTGTGAGTTTTGGGGTAGTTTTGATTTGAGGATGAGTTTAGGTCTCATGAATGTATGCTTTGGCAGGTTGATCTGGATTTCGAGTTTAGGATGCATGTGTTTATGGAATTTCTATGGTGTACTTGATATTATGACTTGAGAAACTTAAGATCATGGCGTTGCTTAGGGCGTTTGTAGAGCTTTTTAAGGTTTGACACTTGGTAGGGAAGGAACCAGTAGGCTTTTGGGCAAAACACTACTAACACTGACTTTATGCTAACCAACCTCTTCGTCCCGTGTCTCGTTAGGAATGTCTGACACCGAGTCTTCCACTTCCCATACTCCTCTCAAAATGCTTCCTCTCGACTTGTCAATCCGACTTGAAGTGATACACAACTCAGGGTTTGAAAGCCCTCGAGACTACGACACCTCTCCTATCACTTCTGATGGGGGCGGACATGGCCACCAATGGAGAGTTGTCCGACCTGAGCCTCGCCATCCAGAGCTAGACTTTGAGGGTCTTGACATGGATCAAGTCTCATCAATGACCGAGGCAGATCTGCAAGAGTTGAGGGAAATGTACTACATTCTCGATGACATCGAACTTCTTGTCCCATACGACGATGATCTGGCCAGCTGCCCCGAAAGAGGCCGGGTAACGGTGTGCAAAGCCTTTCTTGAAGTGGGGTTACGTCTGCTCGTTCAAACATACTTTCCAAAAATACTGGCTGGTATGAACCTGGCCCCATGCCAGCTGAATCTGAACGGATGGAGGGTGCTATTCGGTCTGCACGTGATATGGAGTCGGGCTGGTCTGAGAGAGCCCGAATTCTGTGAACTGTAGAGGCTGTATCGGATAAACGCCTACCCGAAGGAGCACAAGGGTTGATCTTACATTTTTTCTTACGCTGAGGCCGACCCACTGATATCCCAACTCCCGGCCACAAATAAAAACTTCAAGGACAAATGGTTTTGGTTCAAGGCTCTTGGGGGATGCTCCGGTATGAGGATGGTGTGAGTGTACTGATCCCCAATGTCTTTCGAGTGGGAGGTAATTTCCTGACCTGATCATTTATTTTTCTGACTCGAACTCCTTCTAACCTTTGCGAGTCCCGCAGCCTGCTGGGGAGAAATCCTGAATGTACACCATCGTAATCGGGAATGGATCAAGTTGGCATCCGTGGATGGGAGTAATGTTATCGATCTTCTCAATCCTTCATCCCTAACGCCCTCAGACCTTATCCCTCACATTCTACCATCTCACTCTAAGAAGTCTGGTAGAATCTAACCGACTTGATGACTTCTCGTGTTATAACTCTAAAGTTTTATGTTATCTCCTTCTTTCACTTATCTAATTTTCTTTTCCTTGCAAGGATTTCTGCCAAGAAAGATGTGAACAAGATAACCGAGGTGCTAACCAGAGTGATCCGGGGAAAACCTAATGGAGCTCGGGGTAGTCTCACCACGCTCGTTCCTCCCGAGGCCATACAGAGAGCTACTCATCTTACTTCCACATCCGTAGGACCCTTGCATCTTTAGCAACCGAGCCTTCATGTCCAACTGCACGACGCTTCCCTACAGTCCACTTCTACAATGGGGTCCTTCATTCCTCAAGCCATTCCAACTACCTCCGGACCTCGAAAACATCATTTCCACCAGGTCGGGGATGACGATACCGAGGTGTCTCCCGCCAAAACCCCCAAAAATAAATCTATGTCCCATAAAGGCAAACGTCTGGCGACCTCTACAGAGTCTGCTGACAGCGTCCCATCTCTAAAAGTCGGTGACCTTCCTGAGAAGATGAGGGATCACCTGACCCACATTCTCACAACCGTTACTCGCATTACAAAGGCGGTCGGTATTGAGAAAGCAAAAGAGATCGAGGATCTTTCCATTAAGAAAATTATCGACCAATCTTGTGATTTCCTTGCCCAGGTAGCTGAACTCGTCCATCCATTAATTTTTCACTCCATCATCTCTTACCGACTTTCGCGCCTTTGCTTGCAGGTGGTTTATGTAATGTTCACCAACCGGGACCTGATTGTCAATACACTCTCAAAAGTGGGTCAAACGTAAAGGCTTCAAAATCACCTAACTGAGCGCGAACAAGAGTTGACTAGGCAACTGGAAATTGGTAAATGGCGAGAATGACAGGCTCAATTCGGAGATTCGCATCCTTAAGTAGTCCGAAGCTAAAGCAAAGACCATGGTAGCCTCCCTTCCAAGGGCTTCAGATTTCATGAAGATGGAGAGAGAGATGACGTGAAGTCTGAGGCCACAAACCTAAGTAATGATGTCAAATCCCTGAAATGACAGCTGGCTTCCTCAGAGAAAAGGTTGAATGACAAATTGGACCTGCTGGAGAAGTCCTATGAGGATTTGAGAAGGATGGAGGCAGAAGAACTTGGTCGGATGGAGTCTGCTAAAGAATAAGCGAAGGTTGAAGGAATGGAAAGTTGTATTGGGATATTCGGGGTACTTCAACCTGAAGTGGACTTGGAAATGATCTACACCGTTGTGAGAATATGCAAGGGGGAGGCTTCTCTGGAGGAAGTTTGCCGTAATTTGTACGAAGCCTCTAGAAATTACCAAGATCCTAAAATGGGTCAAGATCCGAAGCCTATTCCTCCCATACTCGCTGAAACAGTAGCAGGCCTTTCCTCTAGCCTTGTCGATCCTGAGCCGAGCATTCTACCTGAGCTGGTGACTACCGACCCTGCTGAATCTCCTCTAGAACCTGTTCACCCTACTTTCGCTGCCTCTAAACCAGAAGCTTCTGTCACAGCCCCCAGCTCGAGGCCCCTATGGCCTAACTTAAGAAAAAAAATTACTTTTTATGTTTGTCGAGGTGACCCTGAGGGGGCCCTTTGTATTTAATACTTTACATTTCTTAATTTACGTTTTATATTTTCTATGTCTTTTGATTGTTGCATGATTGCCTTTCCCTTTCAATACTTGGAATAATTTCTCAAATCTTTGAGATCGCTCGGCCCTCAACACTTGGCCACGAGGGAATATTACCTCTTCGCGCCAACTTAAGTATGGCTATGGGGGAGATACTTCGACCCGATGTCGAAGAAAGATTGAACTATACGAGACATGACCCGAACCCGAGCTAGTAATAACACTTGGCCACGAGGGAATGTCACCTTATCGCACCAACCAAAGCATGGTTATGGGGGAGATACTCTGACCCCATGCCGAAGAAAGACTGAACTCGGCGGGATATGACCCGACCCCGAGCTAATAATAACACTTGGCCACGAGGGAATGCCACCTCCTCGCACCAACCAAAGCATGGCCATTGGGGAGATACTCTGACCCCATGCCGAAGAAAAAATCCAGACTCGGTGGGACATGACTAGACCCCGAGGTAGCAATAACACTTGGCCACAAGGGAGTGTTACCCCATCGTGCCAATCAAAGCATGGCCATGGGGTAGATACTTCGACCCCATGCCGAAGAAAAAATCCCGACTTGGTGGGACATGACTCGACCCTGAGCTAGTAATAATATTTGGCCACGAGGGAAGGTTACCTCATCGTGCCAATCAAAGCATGGTCATGAGGAGATACTTCGACCCCATGCCGAAGAAAAAATCTAGAGTCGGTGGGACATGACCCGACCTCGAGTTAGCAATAACACTTGGCCATGAGAGAATATTACCTCCTTGTGCCAATTAAAGCATGGCCATATGGGAGATACTCCAACCCATGTAGAAGAAAAAATCCAGACTCAGTGGGACATGACCTGACCCCGAGCTAGTAATAACACTTGGCCACGAGGGAATTTTACCTCCTCGTGCCAATCAAAGCATGGCCATGGGGGAGATATTTTTACCCCATGCTGAAGAAAAAATCCAGACTCGGTGGGACATGACCCGACCCTGAGCTAGTTATAACACTTGGCCACGATGGAATATTATCTCCTTGTGTCAATCAAAGCATGGCCATAAGGGATATACTCCGACCCCATACCGAAGAAAAACTGAAATCAACGGGACATAACCCAACCCCGAGTTAATAATAACACTTGGC
Organism: Zanthoxylum bungeanum; assembly: GCA_019454045.1. Classification (NCBI taxonomy): domain Eukaryota; kingdom Viridiplantae; phylum Streptophyta; class Magnoliopsida; order Sapindales; family Rutaceae; genus Zanthoxylum; species Zanthoxylum bungeanum. The sequence goes on from SKCR01023763.1 coordinate 23,812, forward strand.
CATAAGGGAATGTTACCTCCTCTTGCCAATCAAAGCATGGCCATGGGAGAGATAATCTGACCCTATGCCGAAGAAAACTTCCAAACTTGGTGGGACATAACACGACCCCGAGCTAGCAATAACATTTGGTCACGAGGGAATGTTACCTCATCGTGCCAATCAAAGCATGGCCATGAGGGAGATATTCTGACCCCATATTGAAGAAAAAATCCAGACTCAGTCGGACATGACCCAGCCCCGATCTAGCAATAACAGGACGGCATCGGAGGACGAATGCAGCCCCAAACCGGTGGCACAAGGTGAGACTTAACCGTGAGGGAATATTTTCAACCTTCGGTGCTCCCTGGACCCTGGTAAAGGCGTCCACATCCAGGTCATCCATAAAGAAAAAATCTAAACCAAGACAAAGTTAGTACTGCAGAGGTGACTTAACATATACTTCGCACAGACTCAAAGAATTAACAACGCGAGCGCCCAAGAAAATGTCCTGCCCGGGGCTACCCAAAAATAAAAATTCTGAACCTTACAGTTCAGTGGCCCAGAAAACCGTGCTACGAATTATGGAGTGGCCAACGCCATGAGACTTGGCTCATGCTAGGCAAGTCGAGAGTCTACAAACACCACGGAGACCCTTTGGCCCTCCTTGTGCTATGCTTCTCATAATCCGGAGTGGATCAGTCAGAATAATCACGGGGGCAAAAACCTCCATGTGTTCGGCCTCCCCAAGCCTACAAGAGTCACAGAGGCACTTTGGTCATCCTCGTGCTATGAATCTGGTGGTTCTCAGTGGGATCAGCCAGATAACTCACAGGGGGAGAATCTTCCCTTTGTTCAGCTTACCCGAGGCTACAAGAATCACGGAGGCACTTTGGCCGTCCCCGTGCTATGCGTCTAGTGGTTCTCAGTGGGATTAGCCAGAAAACTCACAGGGGGAGAATCTTCCCTGTGTTCGGCTTACCCGAGGCTACAAAAGTCACAGAGACACTTTGGATGTCCCCGTGCTATGATTGTTGGACAATTATGACCCATAGCGTCACTATTTGTACAGATCATGGTGTTGTTGTACAAATTAACTATGTGACAAAGGAGATTGCACTCTTATTATTTGTGATTAGATCACCTAGAAGTATAAATGATGAGAGGTCCATATGATTTGTTCCTGGACGGAGAATGATATGAGACAGTATCAGTCCACGAAGGATAAATCATTAAATATCCCTAGTCAGAGTATTATCGAGATTGGACATCGATAAATGCGTAAAAGACTAGTATTACACGTGTGCGCGTTGTGAGGGCACAACGACATAGTTCTCATATATTTGGGTATAGGATACTCATGCAAGTGTAATAGGAGGTTGTGTTTCACCGATGGTACGGGAAACAGCTTCGCTCTGGATAAGACCCCTTCAGAATTCCATTGGTAGTATGCCTATGTGTCTATGGAAGTCCGAAATTAGGGTAGGTGTATTTGGTTTTAACCTGAGACTTGCACCGCTAATACTTGCAACAATCAATATACTTTGGTTGAGGTCGTCCAGGGCTTTAACAGGTTCTGTGTACGCCAATGCTGGGTATATTGAGAATCGTAGTGTGTTGGGTGTGATGTCAAGACGGAAGTGTCACTCCAGTCATATGGAGATGATGGTCACGTAGGATACGGGTCTGGTTCTCTTAAATGCCGCAGCTATCGGGATAAAATGACAAGGTCATGTTTATCCGATTATAGAGACTAGTCACCAGACATCCGACATGTGCTTCGTACGAGGCAGACACAATTCCAGCCCCAGGCCTAGCACGTGATCATCCGATACTGGACAAAAATACGCAATACTACGTATACTACGCCTGATACAGATCATTTATTCCTGTAAGGATATTTCCGGAGAATTGGGTAGGCATGGCGCTTTGCTAGAGGCCAACCTTGTCTTGTAAATCGGTATAAACGTAGTACGAGGTACTTACGTGTTTGGATAGTCCGACGACCGAATTTACTGCCAACATATACGGGGATCTCATGGGTCGCTTCCCAAATACTCACCGATGACGTATGACTCGCACTCTAAATTAATCTGGGATTAATTAGAAGAGAGAGAAAGTTAATCTGAGATTAATTGCGGATAAATTTTATCTGGGATAAAATATCAATTAAAGAGAGATAACGATTAATTGGAATTAATCGATAAATTAATATATTCGATATATTAAATGAAATTGGATTTCTACGCGGAATTAAAATTAGATTTTAATTCGGGCGAACGAATTAATTTAGAATTAATTCGTTAGCGACGTGAATAGTGACTTCACTAGGCGTAATCATTTAATTACGACGCAACGTAAAATTCATTAATTTGGAATTAGCGAACTCGAGCCCGAGATTATTTGCGAGCGCATTTATATTTCGAATTCGAGTGCTGCACGCAAGTCAAATCAAGCGTCAAATCGCTAGTCGCATCTAGCGTCACATCAAGCGTCAAATCATGTCACTTTGAGTGATGTGACAATTGATTGATTGATTGATGTGACTTGATAGTAGTTGTTGGAATGGTTGTTGGATTTGATTATTTGACTTTTGGAAAGCCAAATATTTGGTAAATCCTTTATTTATTTTTCTAAAAATATATAAAGTGTATTTGATACACAAAAACCTAATAACACATCATCTCTCTTTCTCTATTTCTCACGCCCAACCAATGGGCTTTTTCTTCTATTTTGCCGAGCAGTGAAGGGAAGCTTAGAGTGGGATTTTGTGGCAAAATCTCAAGTGCTAGCACACTTACGAGACATGCAAAGGTGATAGGGAAAACCACCCATGAGCCGGGAACTTTCTATGAAGCTCGGAGTTTGACGAAGGACCCAAACCGAGACAAACCAGTGAAGACCTCACTGTCACTACCGAACCAGTTCAAGGAGGAAGAAAACGATTTTTTTTGCCTCCGCGTCGCTCAACCAATCGATGTGAGTATTCTGAAACTTCTTCGATGTGTATTCGCACTTGATTCATGCTTATTATTGATCTTGGGACCTTAATAGAAACCAACAATGGCATCTAGAGCAAGGTTTGAGCATGAAACATTTAGGGCTTAAAATTTGGGTAAAATCATTTTGAGCATGAGTTTGTGAAATTGGATGAATGAATATGCTTAAATGTGTTTGAATTGAAGTTTGATTTGATCAATTTTGAGAAAATTGATTTGGAACAATTTTCCCCAATTTTGGTAGTGTTGGCCGAATGTTGCCCTATATGATGTCTTGTTGATTTTGATTTTTTAATTCATTGGATGAGTTAGAATCAATTAGGATGTTGATTTAATGCCGAGAGTGGGATTAATTGGATTGAACCAAATCGGATATAAAATCCCCTTCTTGGCCGAGACTTTGGAAGCATGTATTGGGTTTGATTTTAATCAAAATGTGTTGGACATGTGATGATGATGATGAGCATGATTAATTGTCTATATTGATGTTTTAGAAATGTTAATTTGGGTAATTAATCATGTTATACACTTTGGTAATTAAATTGGAAAATTGGATTTTTGGAATTTAATTATTTGGGCCTTAAAATTGGATTTGGGCTTGTTGTGTTGTAATTGGGCTTGTTGGGCTTTGTTGTACAAATTTGGGTTTAGGCAAATTGGATTGGATCCAATTGGGCCCAAAACTGTGTCCATAAAGCCCAAATGCGACTTAATGGACCTTTAAAGTTTAATTGGGCCTAATGGGACAAGATTGATTTCTAGGCTTATGGGGTAACTCCCGGATTGGATTTTGGTTATTCGGTTTGACCCGAGTTGACCAAAAGTCCAGGCCTTAAGAAATTAATTAAAAGCCTATTGGACTTTAATTGAATTGATGCTAGACGTTAATCGGGCTTTGAGACCCGTAGCGATTAAATTTGGAATTTAAGTCGTAAAAGTTCATTAATAAAGTGTAATATTTAATTTAGAATTAAATAACGAATTAGAATTGAATGCATATTAAATTGGATTTAATTGTGTAGTTTAATTTAATTCGAGAATTCGTACTTTGAGTACTTATTCCCAAAACGAGTTTGACTCGAGCAAAATCAAATCGTTGTTTGAACATTGGATGATCACTAATTATCAGATTAATTAATTGATTAGATTGATTGATAACATGCTTGTGTGAATACATGGTTGCGATGCATGAATAATGTATATCAGATGGATATTAGATGGGTGGGGCAATTTTAGAAATTATTGTAATAAATTTGATTTATTAAATTGGACCTGCCTGTCCAGCCTTATTACCTCTCTATTTCTTTGTATTCTCTTCTCACCTATTCCCCTCAATGTAAATGAGGTTTCTTTAGAAGTGTAGTGTAACGGGTAGAAGGAATATTGTGCTAGCGGGAGAGAGAAAGAGAGAGATTTGATCTAGGATCAATGTGTAAAGTATCCATCCGTATATCATTAATTTTATTATACGAGCTTTATTATGTATTTAGAATGCATGTTTAAGGGTGTATGATGATGAGACCTTAACAAAGATAATAAATTGGTTGCCAATTTGCACTCGAAAAACCCTCAAATAATATTAAGCGTTTTTCCTTCCATTGAGTGATTCTCACTCAAGATCTAAGACGATATTGGTTGTTGGCTAAAGTCAAGGCCTTTGTCTGTCGAGGATGTGTTTGAATCACGAAGGCTTTTTCCATATTGGTGTCTTGTCCAAGTTGTGGTTTGTTGGCCAAAGTCAAGACCCTTCTTGTCCATCGACATTGATTACGAAGCTTTCCATGGTCAATGGGTCGCGCTTGACTGGATCACTAAGTTTGTTGTGCCAAAGCCAAGGCTTAGTTGATTCAGAGGAAAAAGGTAGGTAATACATTGGATGTATTGGCATATATAAGATATATGTTTCGGACTTGGATGTTCCCCTACCGGATATAGGAATTGGATTGGATCCAATTGATCTTAGAGATCTACCTAGTTAATTATCATACAATTTGTTGGCCAAAGTCAAGATTGTGTGATATTTAACGGGATCCTAGCCCACTAGGAAACGCGGTTTCCCGAGTACTTGACAGAGGGTTAGAGGCTCGCCGAAAAATAGTGGGAGGCAAGAATTGAATTTGCAATACTCGTTCAATTACTCGCCATACGCGCTCAAAAAAATATCATTCGTCGTAATAAATTAAATGTTAGTTGGACTAATATTTAAAGTGTTGTTTTAATAAATAGTTGGACTATATATTCAAACTATTCATTTATAGTTGATTTTATAATTGGATTATAGTAATCAATATAATTGATTTAATCTATTAAATTATAGTTGATTAAATAGTTGGACTATTGTAATCATTATAATAAATAGTACCGAAATCTTTGATTAAATAGTTGGACTATTAGAATCAAGATAAAATTGAAAGATTGACGTTTAATACATAATCCTAGGGAAAATGTATTTAAATGGTTTAATTTTCAAATTGGGAATAATTTCAGGATGGTCCTAGAAAATAATAAGTTACTTTATTTGATAAAATAACATATTAATCCTAAAGCCCATAGTTAAGCAAATAGTAGAGCGTGATCTTTAGAAGATCATGTAATGATAACTTAAGTGCTTAATCCATTAAGCTTGTCGCAGTAGACTCCTTAATTTCTGAATCATAACTAAGGATTAGATCCTTAAAGTATGATAAAGAAATTGAAGGATCTTCATAAATCTATCTTTAGATTTTAGAAGTACTAAAATTACAATAAATAACTCTTGGAGAATTAATGACTATTCTCAAGGAGATAAAGTCAAAGTTTGCAATTAGGCAAGTAGCGCAAGGCGCACCATACTTCGATATTCTAGAAGGCCAATGCTTGGCCAAAGGCTTCTGGAGTGTTGAAAAGGCAAAGGCAAAATCATTATAATCTTCTGAGAAGATAAATGACATATCCCAAAATGACTGCTAAATAATGCAACGGGATCGCGGAAGCGTGACTGCCTGCCGTTTAAAGAAAGTAGACATGAAGGAGAGAAGAGCAAGGCACTACTTCAAATATGTTTGTCAAGATTATGTTCACTACTAGTATTAAATTGGATTTTAAATACTTGTGTGGTACATAAATATATATTGATGTTCAGAATCTGTTTTGAACAGGATACTGACTTCAATCGAGATTAATCTGCGAATTGTAAATGGGACGAAAGTCGCTGTTTTAACCGTAGATACCTAAGTTTAGGAACTACCTTCGGGTGTGTACCTAAATTGGAAACTGTTAATAATGTAACTAGTTTGACTAGATACATTATCTTTATATCAGTGTTTGACCCGCTGTGGGTGAACCTTTATATTCTAGAACACTAAAGTGTTTTATTATATAAAGATGATTTGAGATAAACACATTAGATGTGAATAACAGAATTTATATTTTGAATATAAATAAAATCTCAAATATATAACATGACAAACAAATAGCTCAAACTGATTTGATCAGATGAAACTTAATTGTGGCATTGTTGTTTGGGACACAATTAAACAAGAATCGTATATCCACACTTTCGAATAGTGGGTACTCGGACTAATTTGATTCCATTCAAATAAAGTCTACGAATCTAGTTTATTGGGCAAAGTGCCTAAAACACTATTTACTTGGTAAAAGTGTTAATGCCACCGACCTGTTAGCCCTAGTTCATAGTGAAGCAAGTGGGCTCATGTCTAGCTAGGCTAGATGTGGATATGAATATTTCGTGACCTATACGGATGTGGCATCACGTTATGGTTATGTGTTTCTTTTGAAGAACACAAATCGGAAACTTTTAAAGTTTCGACACGAAATAGACAAACAGAATGGCTAAAGTATTAAACCGTCACGGCAAGACAGTAATGGAAAATACTTAAGCAATAAGTTTCTACTATACTTGAAAGAGTATAGTATTCTTTCAAATGAGGACTCCTCCCGGAACACGTCAGTTTGACGGTGTGTCCGAACTGAGTAACCGAATTTTGTTGGACATGATAGGGTTAATCATGAGTCGCTCTGAGCTACCATTTCCTTCAACGGATAAGCAAAAACAGTGCAAGAACTTATTTAGAATAAGGTTCCATAAAAATCTGTTTGACAGATATCATATTAGATATGAACGGGAAAGAAACTGGGTTTCTCATTCCTGATGATTTGGGTATGCTAGGCATGTGTTTGGATGATACCAAACTAGAACCCAAATTAGATAAGTGCCAATTGTAGGTTATCTTAGGGATACCATAAGTATTGTACTTAAACATCTCACTAGAGAACAATTAGATTGTTGTTCACCATGCGATTTTCCTAAGAGGAATACCGATATGCAGTGGTAAGTGAGAGGATAGTAAAACTCGATGAAAATCGGAGTGATACTATTCCAGGCACCGAGTCCTAATGGAACACATATAGTTCATCAAGGATGAAACTATACCATAATCTTCGAATACACAAGAACCGTATAGGTCGGAGAGAGTCAGAAAACAACCTGGGATATGGGTTTCTGATCTCACCTCATAAAGATGTTTATCTTTTGAGGTATACCAACTGACTATGTATGAGGAAGTGATACTAGGTATCGACTCCCTATTATGGCAAAGTACCATATGATCCGAAATGGATTCCATGTATATCAACAAGTTTGGATACTAGTTGATGTACCACAAGGCATTGTGCCTATTGGTACTTTATAAGTCTTCAAGGAAGACATACATGGATGGCAACATACCAACGTATAAAGCTGGGCTTTTAGCGAAAATGTATCGTTATCAATATTGTGTTGATTACGATTCAACCTTTTACATGTTGCCACGTTAAATCCATTTGGATAATACTTGATAATGCTGCATGTTTCATTTATGAAATATAACAGCTTTACGGGAAAATCGCTTTCCTGAAAAGGAAACCTTTTGGAGGATGTTTAGAACATCATGTCAGTTTTGTCGTACCAAAACTAGCAAACAAGGTTTGCAGGTTATTCGATCCATGTTTGGATTGAAGCAAGCATAGGTTTTAGGAATTGTCGTTTTGATATAATCATAAATAGTTTATGATTTAATTCAAAATGAAATGATTCTTGTGTATATAAGAAGGTTATTGGGAGCGCACTGACAGTGGCTGTCCTATAAAAATAATGATAATACGTCATTTCTTGGAAATGATATTCCCATAAAATAACTATTGGCGAAAGCTTGGCTTTCGAAAACTCTTCGTGGAATCGTACATTGAAAAATGTACGTAACCTGGTGTTTCATACGCTTTGAGCATATGGATTCACAAACAGGCCAATCCAAGTGATAGTCACTGGATTGATGTTAAGAACATCCGTTAGTATCTTAGAGAACTAAGGATGATGTCTTAGTCTATGGAGAATGAGAACTTGAAGTGACTGGGATCACTGTAGCAAGTTTCCTAAACCGATAAAATGACTTTAAGTCGTAAACGGTACTATACAGTTTGAATAACGGTACAGTGAGCTGGAAATCTTCATAGCAAGATACTGTTACCGAATAAACAACAAATGCGGGTTAATTGCTGCAGCTGAAGCGGCAAAAGAAGCCTTCTGGGTCGATAAACAAATCTAATTAGATTAGATATAATTCTGTTAGCAGCTGAGCTAGGCGTCAGCACAGGCTAAAGAATTAATGGTCTCATCAACGATCCAGATACATACTTCAATATTCATCTGATTCGTTCGGATCATACATCATGGCGATGTGATGATCGAATAAATCACATCAGACGATAATCATGCAAATCCGCTGACGAAAGCATTTTCTCAGCAGTTTGAGCCAACCGTATATAGTTCGGGTGTAAGACACTCGAGTGACTGGCTATAGTCCAAGTGGGAGATTGTTGGACAATTATGACCCATAGCGTCACTATTTGTACAGATCATGGTGTTGTTGTACAAATTAACTATGTGACAAATGAGATTGCACTCTTATTATTTGTGATTAGATCACCTAGATGTATAAATGATGAGAGGTCCATATGATTTGTTCTAGGACGGAGAATGATATGAGACAGTATCAGTCCATGAAGGATAAATCATTAAATATCCCTAGTCAGAGTATTATCGAGATTGGACATCGATAAATACGTAAAAGACTAGTATTACACTTGTGTGCATTGTGAGGGCACAACGACATAGTTCTCATATATTTGGGTATAGGATACTCAGGGTATGTGTATTTGGTCTTAACCTGAGACTTGCACCGCTAATACTTGCGACAATCAATATATTTTGGTTGAGTTCGTCCAGGGCTTTAACAGGTTCTGGGTATGCCAATGCTGGGTATATTGAGAATCGTAGTGTGTTGGGTGTGATGTCAAGACGGAAGTGTCACTCCAGTCATATGGAGATGATGGTCACGTAGGATACGGGATTGTTCTATTAAATGCTGCAGCTATCGGGATAAAATGACAAGGTCAGGTTTATCTGATTATAGAGACTAGTCACCAGACATCCGACATGTGCTTCGTACGGGACGGACACAATTCCAGCCCCAGGCCTAACACGTGATCATCCGATACTGGACAAAAAAACGCAATACTTCGTATACTACGCCTGATACAGATCCTTTATTCTTGTAAAGATATTTCCGGAGAATTGGGTAGGCATGGCGCTTTGCTAGAGGCCAACTTTGTCTTGTAAATCAGTATAAACCTAGTTACGAGGTACTTACGTGTTCGGATAGTCCGACGACCGAATTTACTGCCAACATATCCGGGGATCTCATGGGTCGCTTCCCAAAGATTCACCGATGACGTATAACTCACACTTTAAATTAATCTGGGATTAATTAGAAGAGATAGAAAGTTAATCTGGGATTAATTGCGGAGATATTTTATCTGGGATAAAATATCAATTAAAGAGAGATAACGATTAATTTGGAATTAATCGATAAATTAATATATTCGATATATTAAATGAAATTGGATTTCGACGTGGAATTAAAATTAGATTTTAATTCGGGCAACAGAAAATTCGTTAATTTGGAATTAGCGAACACGAGCCTGAGATTATTTGCAAGCGCATTCACATTTCGAATTCGAGTGCGGCACGCAAGTCAAATCAAACGTCAAATCACTAATCGCATGTAGCGTCACATCAAGCGTCAAATCATGTCACTTTGAGTGATATGACAATTGATTGATTGATTGATGTGACTTGATGGTAGTTGTTGGAATGGTTGTTGGATTTGATTATTTGACTTTTGGAAAGCCAAATATTTGGTAAATCCTTTATTTATTTTTTTTTAAAAATATATAAAGTGTATTTGATACACAAAAACCTAATAACACATCATCTCTCATTCTCTCTTTCTCCCTCATCTCACGCCCAACCAGTGGGCTTTTTCTTCTGTTTTGCCGAGCAGTGAAGGGAAGCTTAGAGTGGGATTTTTTGGTAAAATCTCAAGTGCTAGCACACTTACGAGACATGAGAAGGTGATAGGGAAGTCCACTAATGAGCCGGGAACAGTTCATCGAAGCTTGGAGCTTGACGAAGGACCCAAACCGAGCCAAACCAATGAAGACCTCACTGTCACTGCCGAACCAGTTCAAGGAGGAAGAAAATGATTTTTGTTGCCTCCGCGCCGGTCAACCGATCGATATGAGTATTCCGCAACTTCTTCGATGTGTATTTGAACTTGATTCATGCTTATTATTGATCTTGGGACCTTAATAGAAACCAACAATGTGGTTGGTGGTTCTCAGCGGGATTGGCCATATAACTCACAGGGGAAGAATCTTCTCTATGTTCGGCTTACCCGAGCTTATTCCTTAGAAATGCAGGTCATCGGGTAATAACGCTCCAGCCCCGGGAGTTTGATAATGATGCTAGGGATTGGCATGTCATGGGGGGTTTGCATTTTTCCCACATGTCATTCATCATTTCATGCATTCTGGATCCTGAAAAGTGAAGGCACCTGGATCATAGTGCTTCCACCCGGGGATTTGATAATGACACCGGGGATTGGCGTGCCACGAGTTTGGCACCCTCTCCAGGTACCAAACACCCATTGATTTGTCATGACCACGAGCAAATCATAAGAATATTGAACATATTTTTCCCATTGAAATAACAAACCACAGGTTTACGGGTCATTTCAAGAGAGGCTTTATAATACATTTTCGCTTTCGTACGGTTGTTCGATAGTACTCTTCGGGTCTGAACTTTCCTTCCGATGCTTCTCATCAGTTTTTTTAACAGAGTTCCTCCATGCCGAGCTCTCTGAAAGCATCTCTGAACAGTTCTTGAACTCGATCGGGAACTTGCACCCTGACTTCTAATGGTCCATAGTCAGCTTCTTATCCATCTACTCCACCTTGGGTGGTCACCACATAGTAAGCCAAATGCACTTCTGGATACCGATCAAGTGCCTTCAGCATGTCAGCTCGCCCGCACTCTATTATGACTATCGTGGCCATGAATCCGAAGATTTGGCAGGTCGAACAACTGCCACAACTTCTCTAGGACGAGCTTGTTCATTCATGATGGGTGGCGTACATATGCCACCAATTCTTGATGTTACATTTCATTCTGCAACTCAGTCTTTGTTAGTGACTTCTGGTCACCTCTTTTACATTTCATTCTGCAGCTCAATGAGGAGAGCTACTGGAAGTACTTCCTCAGCATCTCAGCATTCCAGGGCTTCTTGAGCTGGGTGTTGTCCAGCTGCTCCAATAGATAGGCATCGACCTGATGACTTCCACCACCCTATACGACCCTTCCTATTTGGCACCCAGTGAACATTCCTCAAGCTTTCTAGTATTCAAAGTAATTCATCTCAGGACTAAGTCTTCAGGGAGGAAAGATCACACTCGGACCTTCTTATTGTAGAAATGGGCCATCCTTTGTTGATAGACGGCCATCTTGACTGCCGACCTCTCCCACTCCTTTCTCATGTTTGCTTCCATTTTCTCCATCCATTCCGTTGTTAAAGCCTTCGAAGACCTGTGGTTCCCGTCTTCTGCCATCGTCTCAATACAGATATTTCTTTTTGTTTTGATTCCCCACAGATGGCGCCAATTGTTAATAGTTGATTTTCTTTCCGGGGACAATCCAAAAACTCATTCCTTGAATAATCTTCCTCCAACTGTGAATTTGTTTGGTTTGTTGGGAACCAAAAGCAAACTTAGTAGAAAAATTGAAAATGCACAGTGATAAGTACGATCTATACCCATTTAATTCTGCACTCTTAGCTTATTATCTTATTTGATTCCATATCATTTAATGTATTTGTAGTTTTTTTTATGTTTTATTTGTATGAAGTATTAGGATCTTAGGGTAGTTTGACTTATTTTGGGACCCTACGGACGCATCGGAAGCACGTCGGAAGAGCGGAAAATGCAGGAAACAACATACCAAAATTTTTTCTGGCATCGTGACGCCCCTTCAGTGAATAATATATAAAAATCCCGTGAGTTCAGCATCGCGACACTGCGACTAAAGCTCAGAATCATCAATTTTTAGGGTTTTACATGCACAAGGACTCAAAACCCAAAAGGGAGGCTAATACACAATTCAAGAGTTCTAAACACATATTTTAGAGAGATCCAAATAGGAAGATTTGGGAGTGACAAGAGGAGACGAAGGTGGTGACGTCCGAAGACGAAGAGATTCGATTTGGGTTTCATCATCTAGTTTCTATCTTTAAACTCTAATGATTTCTAATATGTTCATGACATTATTTTCATTGTTCTTATATTTAGTCATGACCTAACTCCATAATTCTACAGGATGGTGTAGCCAATGTTTAAACCTATGTATTGATTGCCTATTGGATTTTTATGAAGTTTAATTCAGTTTATTTATATTCTCTTACGTTTAATGCTTCTTGTTTGTTGGCCACAAATAGAAATGATGAATGTTTAGAATCTATCGCTCGGGAGAGAGAGATTTTGAATAGGAATTATAGAATATAACTTAAGAGATTTGTAGAGTTCGGGAGAATCCCTTTGACAGATGTTGGTGGAGGTAGTTTTTCAATTGTCTCAATCTTTATTTTGTCTACCTCGATTCCCTTTTATGAGATCCGATGTCCCAGAACAATGTCTTCCTACACCATGAAATGGTATTTCTCCCAATTGAGTACCAGGTTGGTATCTTCATACCTGTGTAACATTTGTTCAAGATTTTGCAAGCTGTGGTCGAAAGAGTCTCTAAACACAGAGAAATCATTCATGAAAACCTCCATACTTTGTTCCAGCATGTCCGATAAGATGGCCATCATGCAACATTGAAATGTGGCAAGAGCATTACATAGTCCAAATGGCATCCTGCGGAAAGCAAAAGTACCATATGGACATGTAAAAGTTGTTTTCTCCTGATCTTCTAGGGCGATGGAAATCTGATTGTACCCCGAGTATCCATCTAGAAAACAATAGAATTCATGTCCCGCCAGTCTGTCTAGCATTCGATCAATGAATGGCAGCGGAAAATGATCTTTCCTTGTTGCTTTGTTCAGTTTCCTGTAGTCCATGCATACTCTCCATCCAGTCACTGTTCTTGTTGGAATCAGCTTGTTCTTTTCATTTCTGACTACAGTAATTCCTCATTTCTTTAGCACACACTGCATATGACTCACCCAAGTGCTATTAGAGATGGGGTAGATGATGCCAACATCCAACTATTTGATAATTTCTCTCTTCACGACCTCCTTCATGATTGGATTTAGTCTCCGTTGATGCTCCACTGAGGGTTTGTACTCGTCGTTCATTAAAATTTTGTGCATGCAAAATGATGGACTAATGCCTCGAATGTCTGCTATAGTCCAGCCAATGGCTTTCTTGTGTTCTCGTAACACTCTCAGCAACCTTTCTTTCTGCTCTAATGTTAGCGAAGAAGAAATAATCACAGGTAATTCAGAAGATTTTCCTAAGAATGCATACCTAAGATGGCTCGAGAGTAACTTTACCTCTAACTGTGGTGGTTCTTCAATTGAAGGCTTGATTCGCTCCTTTTTTGGTAGTTCCAGACTTTCCACTTGTGGTGTCGATTTGAAGCGAAATAGTTTGTCAAGATAGTTGATACATTCCAGAATTTCAACATCTAGCTCGTTGTCAGTCATGTTGGTGATGCAAGCTTCAATTTTATCCGTGGGAGGTGGCATTGCATCATTATCCTGGATGATACTATCAACAATGTCAATTATGAAATATTCTTCCTCATTTTCATCACTCGGGAATTTCATGGCTTTGAAAACATTGAAGGTAACTTCTTGGTCCTGCACTTTCATGGTTAGTTCTCATTTTTGTACATCAATAACAGTTCGACCTGTAGCCAAGAATGGTTTCCCCAGGATAATAGGTACATCTTTGTCTTCCTCCATGTCAAGGATAATGAAATCTGCTGGGAGAATGAGTTTGTCGACTTTGACCAGCACATCTTCAACTACTCATATCGGAAATATGATCGTTCTATCAGTAAGTTACAGAGAGACTGAGGTGGGCATTGCTTCTCCAATTTTCAGTTTCCTGTAAATAGAAAAATGCATCAAATTAACACTTGCACCTAAATCACATAAAGCCTTACCGATATAATATTCTCCAATGGTGCATGGGACATTAAAACTGCCAGGATCTTTCAACTTTGAGGGAAGTTTCCTCTAAATGATGGCGCTGCATTCTTCTGTCAATGCTACTGTCTCGTAATCTCCCAATCTCCACTTTCGTGAAAGAATATCTTTAATGAATTTGACATAGCTGGGCATTTCTTCCAACGCTCTGCAAATGGAATGTTGATGTGCAGATTTTTAAAGACCTCCAAGAATCGAGCAAACTGCTTGTCCATTTTATTTTTCTGAAGACGCTGTGGAAAAGGTGGAGGTGAAGTGATTTGATCTTTTTCCTTTGCTTCTTTTTCCTCCATCTCTTGCTCTGCTTATTTTGGAACTTCCTCAATGGATTTCTTAACGCTAACATCTTTGTTGATCTCAGTACCACTTTTCAAGGTAATAGCTTGACATTGCTCATTCCATCGGTTCCTTGGATTTGGTTCTGTGTTGCTAGGAATGTTACTTGGTGGTCTGTAGCTCTGAGCATTGGCCAGTTGTTCAATTCGATTTTCCAGTGCCTTTATGGAAGCTGATTGGCTCTGAAATATAGCATCATATTTTTTTAACTGAGCTAGCACTTTCGCTATTTCTGGTTCATTTGCATGCTCCTGGCCTTTGTTTAATTGTTGGAATTCAGGTGGTGGATAGTTCTTTTACCCCGAATTGTTGCTCCATGTGAAATTGGGATGATTCCTCCATCCTGGGTTGTAGGTGTTGGAATATGGATTGTTCCCCTGTCTGTTGAAATTGTTGACATAATTCACCGTCTCTTCATATTGGTTTGGCTCTGGTACTCCTCCATATGGTGAACTTGAAGATCCAATATTGCCTTGCATGCTAAGAGTTTTCAAGAATTTGCATATCTGATCCAACTTGGCATTCACTGCTGTGTTGGCTCCAACTTCATAAATTGTTGTGATTCTTTGAATTATGCTCCTTTCTGTTGGCCACAAGGAATTATTGTTAGCCATTTCTTCAATTAGGTCTCAGGTCTGATTTTCTCATTTTGCCATTAAAGCTCCTCCAGCAACAGCATGAATTGTGGTTCTCATAAGTCCAGAAAGTCCATTGTAGAAAGTTTGGACTTGTAGCCACTTTGCAATCTCGTGGTGAGGACATTTTCTGAGCAAATCCTTGTACCTTTCCCAAACTTCATAAAGAGATTCCGAATCTTGTTGCACAAAGGATGAGATGTCATTCCTTAGCTTTTCAGTTCTGGCTGGTGGAAAGTACTTTGTAAGGAATTTGGTGGCTAGAGTGTTCCAAGTTGTGATGGAACCTGCTGGTAGCATATGTAGCCAAGCTTTAGCTATGTCTTTCAAGGAATATGGAAAACACGCAGTCTCATTGCTTCTTCAGCCACTCGGTTATAATTGAAAGTGCCACAAACTTCCAGAAAGTTACTAATGTGGGCATTAGGATCTTCAGTTGCATTCCCCCCAAACCGAACTGACTGCTGTATCATCTGGATGCGTGTTTTATTGTCACACGTATTTGCTGGTAAGGGAGGAAGTACAATATAGGAAATGAAGCCGTCAACCACCGGAATGGTTCTGTCTTGAATGGGAATTGGTGGTGCAACCTCTAAAGGTTCAGGTTCCATGTTGATAAGTGCTTCTTGGCCTTCTCGCCTTTCCTTTCTCAACTGTCTGATGGTTCTTTCAATCTCTTGGTCAAGTGGTCGGATTTCAAAGCTTCTGGTTCGTCTCATGTAGTGTCTGAGAACCTGAAACACAAGAAAACAGAAATAATAAGTAAAAAGAAATTAGACACAATTAACGTATTTAACCCCAAAACTAATAGTGAAAGATAAATAAGTCCCTGGCAACGGCACCAAAAACTTGATCGGCGTGATCACACACGTATAACGCAAGCGTACGTATCGTTCAAGTAGTATAAAAAGTATCGATCCCACGAGAACTTAATACTTAAGCTATTAATTTATGAAGCCAAATTATTACAAGTATCTAATGGATTGGTTGTTTGATTGGATGATGACTTTAAACTTAAAACAAGTAGATAAAATTACGCGAAAGTAAATTGATGAAAATTCAATATTATGAAACCATCCAGGGTTGAGAATCCTTCCAATATCTTTAAAAGATGAAGTGGTTATCTTACGTTTGTGCAATATATTGGTTTATTAACCTGGAACACGAAAATATATAAAAGCCTCTTCTGATGGTCAGATAAAAATATCCAGTATAACCCAATTAATCATATTCCTATGTCAACCAAGTTACATGAATTCATTAAGATTAAGTTCCAATTATGGCTACCCCCGCTCGACAAGTATATTCATATACTGTAAGGAAATCTATTAAAGGTTTATATATCCTCAAGGAAGATCGTGGGTTATTGAGTCTATGGTTTAAACCTAAAATTTCTTTAAGTTTATTTTAAGTTTACCAGATCAATCTTATTAACGGCCAGTTAACAAGAAGCATTAAGACTAAGACTCAATTATAACCGTAAAATAACCCCTTATAAACCAGTGATATTGGAAATCATCACAACCCCAGATAACGGGCTTAGTTAAAACACATATCTAAGGCTAGTAAAAGCTTAAATAAAATAAAAGACATAAAGTAAAAGCTGGAAATTAAAAACGTAAATAAAACAATAAAGAAAATGCTGGGGGGTTAGAGGATCCACTTTTAATATTTCAAAATTAAAAATCTCCCTTATTGTCAATGTTTACCGATTAATTATTTATATTTAACTAGACCATAAATGTGGTAATTTCATTTGTCTCAATTAAATCCAATCAACCATATAGGCGGTAACAAAGTTATTACCTAAACCGACCATATAGGCGGAAACTACGTCTGAAATGTAAAATCGACCATATAGGCGGTAAATAAGGTTGTCACCTAAACCTACCATATATGCAGTAACTAATTAATCCAAATTTTAATTAAAATAATGGAGATTAATCTAATTTGTTATATTAAAATTCTCACATTTTCACCCCAACAGAATGAGATTACATGCTCATGCTGTAAATGAAAACACAAAAAATTTTATTAATTAAATAAAAATAAAATACAATAAAACTTAAATAAATATATAATACATTTTCCTTTAGGTTTTCATGGAGAAATTCCTCCAAAGAAAGTATGAAAAATTACAAAGTTTAGCTTGGTATTTATAGGCAAATCTAAAGGCTTCCACCAATTTCTCCACCAATTGCTCCACCAAACATGGCACCAAACATGACATCAAATATGTCACCAAACATGCAACCATGTTTGGTGGAAGTTTGAAAATATTTATTTGTTTATTTTATTATTATTGTTTTTTATTTCGAAATTGACTTAAATAATTACACATAACATACTTTTGAATGTTTTATCAATTTTGGACATGGAACCTTCAGAATTCGAAATTATTATGAACTTCAAAGTTGTAGATCTTTGACTCTTCTTTAATCTGGAACTTGAATCCCCGCAATCCGATATCAGAGTAAAACGTTATAGCCAAAATACGACAATTACGCAAAGTTGGAATTTCTTAAATTGTACTTCGTTAGAACGCCATTTCAAGTTTCCAATCTCCAAAATCAAAATGTCAAGTCCGTTTTTACCCTTATTTGTTCCATATTTCGTCCTAAATGATTCCATTGAGTCCCAATTTTATTTTATCTACAAAATAAACTAAAACACATCAAAACGTTCATCAAACCCGAGAAACTAAACAAAATATTAGTTAAAAGGAGCGGTAAATATTGATATATTTTCGGCTCATCAATCATCTAGTTTCTATCGTTAAACTTTAATGATTTCTAATATATTCATGACATTATTTTCATTGTTATTATCTTTAGTCATGAACTAACTCCATAATTCTAGAGGATAATGTAGCCAATGTTCAAATCTATGTATTGATTGCCAATTTGATTTTTATGAAGTTATAATTCAGTTTATTTATATTCTCATGCGTTTAATGCTTCTTGTTTATTAGCCACAAATTGAGATGATGAATGTTTAGAATCTATCGCTCGGGAGAGAGTGATTTTGAATAGGATCTAGAGAACATAACTTACGAGATTTGTAGAGTTCAGGAGAATTTATAATTCCTTCGAAGTCGTTAACAAAGAATCACAAAGCATAATATGTTGTTAATTATTATATTTGTATAGGGATATCGAAGTCTGTAATTAATAACATTTTCACTATGTCTCAAGAGATGGAGTTGAATACTTTAGGATTCTTGACTTATAAACAATACCACTAAATAAGAATTGAATGACATGACAAATACATAGGGGATAACTAGGTGAAATCAGACTCTATAATCTATCTCTTCTGGGATTATCTTCATTAAACGTTTTACTATCTTGATTCTTTAGTTTTTAGTTTTAGTATTAGTTTATTCTAAATTTAGTTGTTTTCTGAATAAAGTTAGGATTATCAATTATAGTACTTAGTGTGAGTCGAATACAATCCATGTGGGTTCGACACTCTTTCACCTATCTTTACTAAAACTTGACACCGTACATTTGCGGTACGATATAAAATATCACAAGATACATATAAGAACAGAGGATTTAACGTGGTTCGGTAGAGTGGATCCGGCCAACGTCCACATACACAAAGAAAGAGAGTTTTTATAACGTGGTCAGGTTTGACCTACCAAGGCTAAAATGACTATTACAGATGTGGCCGACCTCTCTCACGTATTCTCCCAAAGAATAGACTTTTTATCTCTTTTACAAGCTTTTTGAATGAAAATTGCCAACCCTTACAAAATTGCACTCAACTCCTTTATATACTAAGGAAAATAGTACTGTTCCACCGTCCCCGTGACATCAGCCATGTGAACCTGCCACTGTCGAAAGTAGACATGCCATCTGACACTTCATTAAACTCTAGCCTTTTTTTAGAATACTCCACACGCTACCATTATGATGCCAGCCTGTATCCACTCGTTCACGCGGTGGCGTGTGTCAGAAGATAGCCTTACAAGCTGCGCCTATCATATCAAGCCTTTATGGATGGTGCAAGTTCCCAGGTCGTGCTTACACCTCGATACTTGGTCCCGATCATTGTTATCCCAACCTGATCTAATCCACCGCGACCTGCCCCACCAGGTCAGTGGATATAACAACATCCATCCCGTTGGGCCGAGCCACAGGGTCGGGTCGGACTTGAGGTCCCTGATCGGTATGCTTCTATTAACACTTTTACTCCTCGGGTCGATGATGAAATGAGGACCGAGCCCGACTGCTCCACTGGACCAGATGCCCTCGATTGCCGAGCCTGATTGGAAATTCCCTTCATGCCCCTCTGAATTTGCTAAGGACCCTGAGGCCCTAAAATCACTATCAACATATTGTATACTTTTAGATTGAAAAGAATATTGACAGAACTTAATAGGAAAAGCTTTGTAAGATTCCTAACAAAGATAAAACAAAAGCTTAAATGATTGAGGATAAGAACTTATATAAGAGTAAATATCGAAAGAACGTAAAATACGATAAGAAATATTATTCGACCATATATAAAAGAGATCCCAATAACATATGAATGGATTTATTCCGCTTGTCCAATAACATAAAAATAGACTTGTTCCACTTTAAGAATAAATGCATTTTTTGCTTTAATAATTTTGACATATGCATTACTTGTACATCACTTGGGTTTGGTCCTGCAGCCGCCACCTGGACTCCCTATTTTATGAAAGATGTTGGATTTTTGTTCTTTCAAGATGCTTCACATATAATCTTATCCGCAGAAGCCGATCACTTTTGAGTATATGTTTCATATGTGGCTTCTTTATTATGGCTATATATAAGGAAGGTAAAAGGCATATATAATACATATATCATCTTATAATTTTCTTTGCTTTGTTATAGGATGGTGCTCAATTTGAGACAGGTAATTTCTGATTGGCCTGGTGTTATTAAGGTGAATAACAAGGATAATCCAAATGATAAAAGGTATATTCTTGATGGAAAGGACGAGGAATTGGGAGCTATGTGGCTTGGGAATAAGGAACATCCAGTAGAGGTTCGTTATGTTGGGAAGTTGCCGGATAGAAGGTTCGCAGGTTATCGCATTATGACGATCTGGGATGATGGAGACTATCATATATGTTGGAAGTTCGCAGCCGATCAGAGTACTTATACACAACATGTTGATGGGAGTCGTGCCTTTGTGTTAGTACTTGAAGATCCTGCCAAGGATAATATAAAGTTGACCACCTACGCTCCTGAGGATGAAACTTTTGATTCTTCTGGGACAAAAGAGGTTAACAATTACAAGGTAAGCACGAAGATTGCTGGACCTAAAAAATAATAAAAATAAGCTCATAATTAATTAAGTGCTTTCAGTAATAATTAAATAAAATCCCAGCTAGGGATATTGTTGTAGCTAGCGAGATAGACTCCTAATAAATAAATGAAAACAGTGTGTTTGAGCATTTATGTGAATGTGGTAGCTTTTAACTTTTTTTAAAAAAATGAACAGAGAAACATGAAAATAAGAGTTTAAATCCCATTTAAATTGTTATCTAAAAATTTCACTAATCATATATAATCTAGTTGAAATTCTTACGTGCAACGAAGATTCTACGCCATTTTCCCCCACATTGCCTAAAGAAGCATTACAAACCGATTCAATTCACACTAGGGGGAACCAGAATAGTCCGGATCATCTACTAATTAAATTTTGCCTCCAGTGACAACGATGGAAGACTAGCATTGCGAGCTTGCACTGCACAGGATATCTCGATTGAGTATGATCATGTTAGCGACATATTCATAATGATGAATTTTGATAATGCAACATTGGGAATGATGCAAAGATATTATCAGACATGAAAATCTGGCTAGCTACCCAATTCCAAATGAAAGATTTGGGAGAGGCAAGTTATGTACTTGGGATTAAGATCATTCGGGATCGTAAGAAACGACTGTTAGCAATGTCTCAAGCATCCTATATCGATAAGATTCTTGTGCGATTTGGTATGCAGAATTCCAAGAAAAGTATTTACCTTTCAGACATGGGATTCATTTGTCTAAGGAGCAGTCTCCTAAGAAACCTCAAGGAATTGAGGAGATGAGACATATACCATATGCTTCTGCAGTTGGAAGTCTTATGTATGCTATGTTATACACGAGACCGGACATCTGTTTTGCAGTGGGAGTAGTCAGTAGGTTTCAATCCAACCCAAGATTAGATCATTGGGTAGCGGTGAAACATATTCTCAAGTATCTTCGGAGAACGAGAAATTATATGCTAGTATATACAAGTCACGATATGATTCTGAGAGGATATACTGACTCTGATTTTCAGACAGATGTCAATTCTAGGAAATCAACATCTGGATCAGTGTTCACCCTAGGTGGTGGGGCTATAGTATGGAGGAGCATTAAGCAATCTTGTATTGCTGACTCCACCATGAAGGCTGAATATGTAGCAGCTTGTGAAGCAGCTAAGGAAGCAGTCTGGCTCCGTAAATTCTTGGCAGATTTGGAAGTTGTTTCAGATATGGATAAACCACTCACACTTTATTGCGATAATAGTGGCGCAGTGGCGAACTCCAAAGAACCAAGAAGCCACAAGAGGGGTAAGCATATTGAGAGGAAATATCACCTCATCAGGGAGATAGTACAGAGAGGAGATGTCGCTGTCACGCAGATTCAATCCGCAGACAACCTGGCTGATCCGTTTACAAAGACCTTATCGGCTAAAGTATTTGAAGGTCACCTAAATGGTTTAGGATTACATGACATGTCCCATTTGCTCTAGTCCAAGTGGGAGCTTGTTGGGATTTATGTCCTAGAGCTTCATATATTGTAAATGGAATTAATTATTGTAATAATAATAAATGCATATTCATTTTATCAAAGTTGTTTGATTTATATTGCATATTGTCTAATTGTCTTGTTTACCTTGATTACTCTTGTACCTTTAGACTTAGTGTATGTTTGATGCACAAGAGGATTTAAGTCTAAAATTAGTAATCTAAATAGTCCATAGAGAGCAAACAAGAAGGGTACTTTATTTGTGGTTTATCTATGCTGCGGTCCATTCTATACTTGTATGACGATCTTGATCCGGGATCGTTCATGTAGTGACATGGGAATAGAGGCACCTTGTATGATAAGATCATATAGGACTGGACTCGGATAAATATGAATTTCTTTTAATATCTGTTAACCGAAGAAATTCATTTTATCTAATAGATGGTCATATATGGATTCGATCTTAATCCTGAGTGTACTACAAACTCCTGTATGACAGGTTATGTCCTTTTATTTACTATGGTGAGGTTGGTGTTGCATTCCCAGCCAATAACTACGTATTTTGGGGATATGATTTGGTATGTAGCTGGGAACGTTTTACACAGATATGGAATTCACTCATTCTTTCGAGAAGCAGATGAATATCTCTTTTAAGAGTTGATTTGGGACTTGAATAATTTGAGCGCTCAACTTTTCTATTACGAATAGAAATTATTTTATATTCATAATTGTTATGAATTAATTGTTCATTATAGAATCAATAGTGCTTAAGAGACAAAATATTTAGAGGGGTTTTAATGGACATATGACTCAGCTCTATTTATGAGATATTCGTGAAGGGCTAATCCATATGTAATGACTATATTGATGGACACCGAAAATGTTCGATTTATTTAATCCATCTACGATAACGGGAGTTCAACTTCGAGTTTTTTAGTGGAATAACAAGGAGTTAATAATTCGTATATTTGATTAAAGAGTTTAATTAATATTTCGGAATTATTGGAGCTCGGAACCGTAGGTCAATTTAGTCCACGTGCTAGCTCGATTAATGTAGCAAACCTAATATAACTAGATTATCTAATTATATGCTCACATTATATTTATTTATATATTATTAATAAGATTAATAATATTTATTGTCACAAATTAAAACTATGTTAAATTAGTTTAACTTAATGTTTTCTAGAATTCTTTGATTATGAGATAATCAAGTCTTGATTATGAGATAATCAAGTTAGTAATAATTATGAGATAATTACTACAACATAATTGAAGGTAAATAAATTATTATTAATATATTGATTTTTATTTACCATTGGAGACAAAACCATATGACTTACCATATCATCCAAGCAATTATGTCTATTAGGTGGCTTGGATACACCTAATAGATTTGTCATTAGCTAATGCATTTTATGATTTGGTATGGCCTCCACATTCATGTGTTTGCCATTGAAAGAAAGCATTGAATGCTTAATGACAAAGCCATTGTCTTTAGCTTAACATTTCTTATGCTTTGTTATGGCATCACATTTTGTGTTGGCCATTGCAAGAAAGCATTAGATGCTTAATGACAAGGTTAGTTGGCTTGTGTAAGAGAATATAATATCTACCATTTCTCTCACTTCTTAAGGTGAACACTTTGCATTCATTTACATAATTGTTGTGAGAAAAAATTTAAGAGAAAAGAGAGAAGAACTTCAAATATTCACAAGTGTTGTGAGAGTATTTGAAATTCCAAAAAGCCAAACACCATTGTGATATCCTAAATCTCTAAATAGTTTAGAGGTTTAATCTTTGTGAGTGAAGCCCACACTTCGGTTTGTTGGTTTCGAGTCATAGTTCGGAAGATCGAGTGGTTGATCTAAGTGTTGGACACCAAAGGATTGATCTTGCTACTACAACAAAGGGAGAAGGCAAAGAAAATTTTGAAGATCCATACCGGACCCGGTGCCACCATGATAAGTGCACGAAAGTGTACTTAGAACACTGCTAACTCAGCTTTATCATCATATATTTTAATCTTAATTAGAGTCATTTTGTGCTTTGTTAATAGGAAGCGATGGATCAAGGAGAATGGAGCAATTGAACATATTTCAGAGCTTAACAGACATATCGGACGCATGTATGAGCATCAGCCGCGCACTGAATTTAAAAAGGCTATAACTTTTGATTTAGAAAGAGTTAAGAGACCCATAATATATCTATTTGCATCTACTCGAGGAGATCTAGTCAATTGTAGCATCCTTCAAAGCCACTGGCGCATCGAGAAGCGTGGCGCACGTCGCGACGCCAAACTGTGATTTCAGGATTGTGTGCTGTGTGTTTTTAATGCAATTTAGGGTTCCAAGACTTTTCTATATAAACCCAACTTCATCCTAAACCCTGGGGGAGGAGAAAATCAGAGAGAAACATAGGAAAAACACACAAAAAGAGCCAAAATCACAATTCATAGAGAGGAAGAACGAAGAACTTCAAGGAAATCATGACGTCTCTCCGATCTATTCAGGCTGCATCTCTTTCTTCCATGGAGAACTAATCTCCTAGGCAAAGCTAAGGATGAACTTTTGTATTTAAACTTCTTATATTCATGTTGTTGATTCTTGAATGAACCTTTTAACGTTTAATATAATTGATGGTTGTTATTTTCTATTATCTTTCGATTTATAAACCCAGAAATTGTGTTTGTCAAATCCCATATAGATCCAGTCATGCTTCTTCTATGTGTGATTTGTGAAATCAGTTGTGACTGGTAAAGTTATTTTATGTATTGGTCTTCTGCTGTAGGATTGCCTGAGGGTATATTGTCGACGTTAGATAATTCGTAATGATAACTTTTGTGTGTTGTTAACATAGAGAAAATAATCATTAATTACCCTAGAATTTAATATGAGTAGAATTGAATATCTTCCAATGTTGTTTGGTTTGAGTTGTGAAACCTTCAATTGTGTAATGAAAAGAATTAATAACTGAATACATGAGATTGATACAAGAGGAATTCCTGATGTTTTGCTGTTTATCTCTATAGAATTTCATGCATACTTTTCATAGTTTTTATTTTATTTTATCTTATATTGTCAATTTCATTCGTTTTCTTTATTTAAGTTATTGCTAAAGTTTTTGTTTAAGTGAATTAGTTCTGTTGTAACCATCTCTCTGAGGAATCGACACATCAGCTATACTGTGATAACCGCAAGTTATTTTTGGGCGTAATCAAAATTTGGCGCCGTTGCCGGGGAGACGATTTACAAGCAAAAGGACCAGGTTTTCTTAGTCAATAACGAAGCGGTAACTTCGTTCTATTTTATTATTATTATTATTAGCATTTTATTTATTTTATTCATTTGTTATTCGCTTATTTTTTCTTTTGTATTTTAGTTTTTATTTTTATTTTTATTAGTTCTTTTTATTTTTTTCTAGTCTTTACTTTAGTATTTATTTTAGTTATTTTATTCTGTTTTAGTTTTAGTTAGATTTTAAGTTTTAGTTTATTCTTTTTATTTATTTATTTATTTATTTTATTTCTCGTATTATTTGAGCTTCAATTGCATGTCTAGACGTAGAGATATATTTGGTAGATTTGTTAGGCCTGAAGAGGAAAGCTCAGATTCTGAGAACATATTTGAAAATCCTTTTTCTACACCATCCGCGTCTATCACACATAATATGAGTGGATACGAGAGACCACCTATGAGGACTCTTGAATAGTATCGCCACCCAACTCGCACAGCTACGCCTCCGTGCATCATATTTCCTCCTAATGCACCATACATAGACTTTAGGCCTGGAATGATACAATATCTTCCAACTATTCAAAGTTTAAAGAGCGAGAATCCTTACGTGCATATTAGAGAGTTTGAAGAGGTAGTAGCAACCTTCTATGACCGGTTTGGAAACACTGATATGATTAGACTTAAGTTCTTTCCATTTGCCCTTAAGGATAGAGCTAAGAGCTGGTTGTATTCTTTAAGACCCAGGTCAATAGGATCGTGGGGCGAGATGACCCATGCATTCTTCGATAAATACTTCCCACACCATAAGACAGATGCCCTGAAAAGAAAAATCTCCACCTTCTCCCAGAGAGACAGTGAGGCCCTTTATCAAACGTGGGAGAGGTATAAGGAGTTGTTAGCTAGTCGTCCCCACCATGGATATGAGAGTTGGCGTTTAGTAAGTTATTTCTATGACGGACTGACCCCTAGGGAACGCCAATTCGTTGAGACAATGTGAATTGGTGAGTTTATCCAAAAGGACCATGATGAGGCGCTCGAGTATTTAGATGACTTAGCTAAGAAATCACATACTTGGACTAGACCCAATGCCGTAGATAACATTGATAGGACACACACTTCTTCTAGCAGAAGCCTACAACACTTTAGGGAAGAGGGATAGCCTTGAGACAAAAGTTGAGCTGCTAACTAGACAGATAGGAGCCTTAATAGCCAAAGACAGCAAGACAATGCATTCAGTAGCCCAGCTAAAATCTCAAGAGTATCACGTATATGGTGAGATAAGAGGAACATATGAAGAACAATGTCATGCATTAGGAACACACGAAAAGTCTTATACACCATATCCAGATACCTATAATCCTAGTTGGCGGAATCATCCTAATCTTAGTTGTGCCCCCCAGTATCACATTCATGAAGTTCTTAGGAATTCCCTAGAGGATAGTGTGCAAGCATTTATGGAGGCCCAAGAGGCCATTGGGGAAGCCCAAATAAAACAATCAAGACTTGAGTCGTTGATAGTTGATGAGTGATAAATCCATCACTTATTTCCACTCATTCAACCTATTGTTTTGTATTGTTTCTCGAGTTTTTATGAACGTTTTGATGTGTGTTGTGTAGTTATTTTGCAGATAAATAAAGTTTGGAAAGCACTGGGGGCAATTTGGGGACAAAACGGACAAAAATGCATCAATTGGGAAAATTACTGTCTCCTGCGCGTCGCGAGGCTGAAGCACAGCGCGTCGCGACGCTTGAACTTGCGCCGAGGTTGCTAAAATGCGCCGTTCGCCATGTGTCAAGATCTGAAAAGTTGACTTTGCTAACATGCGCCGTTGACTTGCTAACGTGCGCCGATCAGGCTAACGTGCGCCGGATGCCATGTGTCACCCATCCAACGATGCCGACAGTTGTCGACAGTGACGTCAGCAATGACATCATGAACAGTGCCACATCATCGGATAAGAATCGAGCCGACCAATCAGCGGGTGACACGTGTCACTGTAGCTGGCGTCGCGACGCGGAACTGTAGCTGGCGTCGCGACGCTGGCTCCTTACCCGCGCCTATAAATTCAGCTCAGAATTTCAGTTTTCAATGTACCTTTCCCTCTGAATCCTCTGTTGTAAATAGGGAGTTTTCTATCTAGTTTCTTTTATTTACAGTTCTGTAATAGTAATAGTAGTTTCTTTCTGTATATATAGAACTTTTACTATTTCAATAGTAATAGTAATTTATTTTTACTATTTACTTTTACAGTTTTACTATTCAACCATGAGGAGGTAACTTCCCTCTGCCGAGGTGAAAGGTAATTCTTTTACTGTTACTTTCTTAGATTAATCTCCATTAGATACAACATATTCACTATTTTAAAATTGGACTTAAAAAGGAATACCGCTATATTGGTCGGTGGGCTATTTAATCTAAACTGGTTAAACCTGACTAAGCAAGGATACCGCCAGATTGGTCGGTGGATAATTTAATTTTGGTTCCGCCTTTATGGCTGGTTATTATTTTACCGCCTTTATGGCTGGTCGGACTTAATATTGACTTAATCAGGGTACCGCCTATATGGTCGGTTGGCTTAATCTCACAAGTGATTATGTTGTATAAGGGAGATATCTAAGTTAGTATTTAGTAAAAGTAATTCCTTTTATCTTGGTAGTTTATTTTCATTTACTTTTTCCGCTTTTACTTTCTCGCATTTACTTTTCAGCATTTACTTTATGTCTTTTAAGTTTTCATTAGCCCTAGTCATGTGTCGTAACTAAGTTAGTATCTAGGGTTGTGATGAATTTCAATATAACCAGTTTATAGGGGTTAGATTATAGTTGGGGTAATTTAAAGATTTATTTATTGAGTCTTAAACTTAATGCTCTTAATTAACTGGCCATTAATTAAATTGATTAGGTAAACTTAAAATGAACTAGACATAGGGATTTTAAGTTTAAGACCTCAGACTCAATAGGCCCACGATCTTCCTTGAGGATAGATAACCCTTTTTAATAGATTTCCTTACAGGATATGAATATACCTGTAGGGCGGGGGTAGCCATAATTGGAACTTAATCTTAATGAATCTAGGTAATTTGGTTGACATAGACATATGGTTCAATTGGATTATACTAGGTATTTGTAATTGACCATCGGAAGAGGCTTTTACATAAATTAGTATTCCAGGTTAATAAATCAATATATTACCCAATTATATGATAACCACTTCATCTTTTAAATAATATTGAAATAAATCACAACCCTAGATAGTTTTATAAATTTGGATTTTAATCAACCTATTTCCACGCAATTTTATTTACTTGTTTTTAAATTTAGAATCATCGCCATTTCAAATCAATCAATCAAACAACCTGTTAGATATTGGTAATCTTTTGGCCCTATAAATTGATAACAAAAAGGTTTAAGTCCTCGTGGGATCGATACTTTTTATACTACTTGAACGATACGTGCGCTTGCGTTATACGCGTGTGATTACGCCAGTCAAATTTTTGGCGCCGTTGCCGGGGACTTATTTATCTTTCACTATTAGTTTACGGGTTAGATTCGTTACTTGTATCTAATTTTTCTTTTTACTTATTGTTTTCATTTTCTTGTGTTTTCAGGTTCTCAGACACTTAATGAGACGAGCCAGAAGCTTTGAAATTCGACCGCTTGACCCAAAGATTGAAAGAACCATCAGACAGTTGAGAATGGAAAGGCGAGAAGGCCAAGAAGCAATCATTAACATGGAACCTGAACCTTTGGAGGTTGCACCACCAATTCCCATTCGAGATAGAACCATTCCGGTGGTAGATGGCCTTGTTTCCTGTATTGTACTTCCTCCATTACCAGCAAATGCGGGTGATATCAAAACTTGCATTCAGATGATTCAGCAGTCAGTTCAGTTTGGGGGGAATGCAATTGAAGATCCTAATGCCCACATCAGCAACTTCCTGGAAGTTTGCGGCACTTTCAATTACAACCGAGGAGCTGAAGAAGCTATAAGACTCAGAGTTTTTCCATATTCCTTGAAAGACAGAGCAAAAGCTTGGCTACATTTACTACCAGCTGGATCCATCACAACTTGGAACACTCTTGCCACCAAATTCCTTGCAAAATACTTTCCACCAGTCAGAACAGCAAAGTTGAGGAATGACATCACATCCTTTGTGCAGCAAGATTCAGAATCCTTGTACGAAGCTTGGGAAAGATACAAAGATCTTCTCCGGAAATGTCCTCACCATGAGATTCCAAAATGGCTTCAAGTCCAAACTTTCTATAATGGACTTTTTGGACTGATGAGAACCACAGTTGATGCTGCGGCTGGAGGAGCTTTGATGGCAAAAGGAGAAGATCAAGCCTGGGACCTAATTGAAGAAATGGCCAACAACAATTCCTTGTGGCCAACAGAAAGGAGCCTGATTCAAAGAATTGCAGGAATTTATGAGGTTGGAGCCAATTCAGCAGTCAGTGCCAAGCTGGAACAGATATGCAAATTTATGGAGACTCTCAACACTCAAAGCTACACAAGTTCATCATTTGGAGGAGCACCAGAACCAACTCAACATGAAGAGACGGTGAATTATGTCAACAATTTCAACAGACAGGGGAACAATCCATATTCCAACACCTACAACCCAGGGTGGAGGAATCATCCCAATCTTTCATGGAGCAACAATTCTGGACAAAGAAACAATCCACCGCCAGGATTTCAGCAACAGAACTATCCACCACTTGTATTCCAGCAACAAAACAAAGGCCAGGAGCATGCAAATGAATCAGGAATAGCAGAAGTGCTAGCTCAGTTAAAACGGTACGATGCTATGATTCAGAATCAATCAGCTTCTATCAAAGCACTGGAGAATCAGATTGGACAATTGGCCAATGCTCAGAGTTACAGACCACCAGGAAATCTTCCAGCACACACAGAGCCAAATCCAAGAAGCATGGGAAGGAGCAGTGTCATGCCATTATGTTAAAAAGTGGTACTGAAATCAACAAAGATATTGGAATCAAGGCAACCATTGAAGATGTTCCAAAAGAAGCAGAGCAACAGATGGAGGAGGAAAAAGAAGCAAAGGAAAAGAACAGATCACTCCACACCTCCACCTTTTCCTCAGCGTCTTCAGAAAAACAAACTGGATAAGCAGTTTGCTCGATTCCTGGAGATTTTCAAAAAGCTGCATATCAACATCCGATTTGCAGAAGCCTTGGAACAAATGCCCAGCTATGTCAAATTCATGAAAGACATTCTTTCACGGAAACGGAGATTGGGAGACTACGAGACAGTAGCATTGACGGAAGAATGCAGCGCCATCATTCAGAGAAAACTTCCCCCGAAGTTGAAAGATCCTGGCAGTTTCACCATTCCTTGCAATATAGGAGAACATAACTTTGGTAATGCTTTGTGTGATTTAGGTGCAAGTGTTAACTTAATGCCTTTTTCTATTTACAGGAAACTGCAAATTGGAGAAACAATGCCTACCTCAGTCTCATTGCAACTTGCTGATCGAACGCTTGTATTTCCAAGAGGTGTAGTTGAAAATGTGCTGGTTAAAGTTGACAAATTCATTTTCCCAGCAGATTTTATTGTCCTTGACATGGAGGAAGACGCAGATGTGCCGATCATTCTTGGGAGACCATTCTTGGCTACAGGTCGGACCATTATTGATGTACAGAAAGGAGAACTAACCATGAGAGTGCAGGACCAAGAAGTAACATTCAATGTTTTCAAAGCCATGAATTTCCCAGATAATGAAAAAAGGAAGAATGTTTCAGACTTGATTTGATACACAGTACCATCTAGAACTCTGACGCAAAACAAAGTTCTACTAACAAACTTGAAGCATGTCAATCGCCTGTGGAGACTGAAGATAAAGCTTCTAGTGCACTCGAAAAGCCAAGTCACGCCCTATAAGCAACAGAAGAGAAACAGTTCCACCAGCTCAATGAATTGGAGGAATTCCACAGTCAGCCTTTTGAGAATGCCAAATTATACAAAGAAAAGGCCAAGAAAAGACATGATGAGAAGTTAGTGCGCATACAATTGGAACCAGGGCATAAGGTACTGTTAAACAAATCAAGGGTGAAAATCTTCTCATGGAAGCCAAAATCACGGTGGTCAGGTCCATTTGTGATCACCAAGGTTTTACCAGATAGAGCCATTGAGATACATGATCCTGACTCCAACAAATCATTCAAAGTGAAAAACAAGCGTGTTAAGCATTATTGGGGAGATTCATTTGAGCAACAAAAAGAAAGTGTCACACTTTCAGATCCAGCATAACATTCAGGCAGTCACGTCTGGCTGAAGACGTTAAATTTAGCGCTAGCAGGGAGGCAACCCATGCAATTTGTTGTAATTTCTATTTTCATGTTTTGTGTATACATGTTGTAGAGTTTTTAATTTTGTGTGTTGTTTTGCAGGTAAAAGCACAAAATGAGTATTTTTAAGACAGAAGGAATGGTGTTTGGAGATCGCAAAGATGAGAGATAAATCATGAGTGATGGCTGAGTAAGGAATGCTATTCTTGAGACGCATCCTCATTAATTTATACTAGCGAGTGGCGTATTAAGTACACAATTCTGTTGCCTTAATTATTGCTTTGATTGCTTTTCTTTTGTTCTTTTCTTTATTTTCGCCGACAAGATTTATACTTTTTGACTTTTCACGATTTATTTTAAGTTCTTCTAATGATTTTCATTTAGCAGGTACTAGTGCAATTATTACTCACCCTTTTCAGGATCTATAAATTCAGCTCGTTAGACTTCTCTTCTACACATCGAGATAAAAATTCAGATAAGAGAAAAATGGAAACAACTTCCAAGAGACGAGTTACTCATATTTGTGTGTTTTGTGGATCTAATACTGGGAGCAAGCCAGAATATATGGAGGCCGCAAAGGAATTGGGGAGAGTTATTGCTGAACGAAACATGCACTTAGTATATGGCGGTGGCAATCTTGGATTAATGGGATGTGTTTCAAAAGCCGTACAAGAAGGTGGCAGCCATGTTTTGGGAATCATTCCAAAACCATTAGCAGAGACAGGCCTCATCGGAGATTCAAACGGAGAGGAATGCATTGTCTCAGACATGTCTGAACAACTCATTGAAATGGTCGATCATGCTGACGCCTTCATCGCTTTACCTGGCGGGCTAGGCATGTTGGAGGAAATATTTACAGTAGCATCTTGGGCAAATTTAAACATCCATCAGAAACCCATTGGAATACTTAATGTGGATGGATTTTTCGATTTTCTTTTTATATTTCTTGCAGATGCTAACAGACTTGGGCTCATCTCGAAACCGACAAATGATATATTCTTAACTGCGAGAAAAGCCGAAGAATTAATTGACCAGATCCTAGCCTTTGAAACAAAAAATCGATCCCATTATTTCCAAATTGAACTGGTCAGACAACGATCGTTGGAGAAACGTAAATTAGACATTGATCTTAATCGGTGAATTCTTAATTTTCAGCAAACCAGGTACTATCCTCTAAACTCTTCCTTTACTGTTTAAGACATTGGGGACAATGTCTCATTTAGGTTTGGGGGAGGGAATTAGTTGATTAGTATCTGTTTTTAGTTTGTGTGTTGTTTTTATTTTTAGCCCTAAATTTTTCGAAAAACACAAAAAAATTGAAAAATTTTCAAAAATTACAAAAATTTTTCGTTTTTGTGTTTTTATTTTGACTTAAAAGGTAAAATTGGTGAGAGAGATAGCCGAGTAAGGAGTTTCCACTCCTGAGACGTATTTCAAACCTATTTCGAAACAAGTCAATTTTTGTTTATTTCCTTTTGAATTATTTAATTTGTAGATTCTCCATAAAACTGACTAAAATGACTCTTTTTATGCTTAGCTGGCAGATATTATCAACATGCATAGTAACATACAGACATGAGCTGTAACTGATAGGATTGTAATATTCAGTGCTATAGTTTAATTGGAGGAAGCATCTCAAAAAGTGATGGAAGTAAAAAAAAAAAAAAAACGTCTGAGATCCGGGTTATTAAGTCTGTAAGGGTGTTTTAACACCTAGTGCCCTAAAACCAACTGGTTTGGGAGTCACTGGCTCAAAGCTCGCTACATGGATCAAGGATGTTGACAAAAATATATATATATCTGAAGTCTGGGTAATTAAGTCCGTAGGGGTGTCTTAACACCTGGTGCCCTAAAGCTGACTGGTTTGGGAGCCACCGACCCAAAGCTCGCTACATAGACGGAAGGTATTGTATATAAATAAAAAGTTCAAAATCAGAAAAAGAAAGAAAAAAAATGAGAAAAATCAGAAAAATTATTCCATCGCTATAAAAGGTGTGAAATCTGATAGAACTTTAGGACAAAAATATTACTCTTTATCAACTGCACTTATGACTATGTGGGCACAAATGAGATTGATTAATATTTTGCTGGCTATGTATATGGATAATGATAATAATAATTGGAGAATTTACTTATTCGGTAATTTAGAAAGAAACAGAACAACTAGTAACTTGGAGTAGAAGTTTCACTGAATAGTCACTAACCTCTTTATTCTCTTTTCTCTTGTCTTTTTGCTTTTGTGTGCATTAGTGTTAACTAACTTTTTACTTTTGTAAGATGTTTGTGGGTATCATTGCTGTAAACCCTCACGAGACTACAACTCGTCCACTAGGGACACCTAGGGGTTTAAAGGCTTGTTGCATACGCTAAATGCAACCGTGATCCCTACGAAAGTGGCTTAGTTAATTTTATTTTCATGTTATTTTATTTTATGTTTTGCTCGAGGACTAGCAAAATGTTAGGTTTGGGGGTCTTCAAATATCCCGAGCCCACCTGGCAATGCAATAAATGCATCAGCAGTATTGACCATTTCAAGGATATGTTCTGACATATTAGATACAATGTGCTCATCTCCATTTGTCTGTCCGATTAAGTGTTCGTCAGCCAAAGGTTTTGGGACGATTCCCAAAACATGTCCGCCACCGTCCTGAACGGCTTTTGAAATGCTTCCCATTAATCCAAGATTGCCTCCGCCATACACTAGATGCATATTTCGTTCAGCTATGACTCACCCCAATTCCTTTGCAGCTTCGATGAATTCTGGATTGCTCCCAGTATTAGATCCACAAAACACACAAATATGAGTAACTCGTCTCTTGGAAGTTGTTTCCATTTTTCTCTTATCTGAATTTTTATCTCGATGTGTAGAAGAGAAGTCTAACGAGCTGAATTTATAGATCCTGAAAAGGGTGAGTAATAATTGCACTAGTACCTGCTAAATGACAATCATTAGAAGAACGTTAAAATAAATCGTGAAAAAGTCAAAAAGTATAAATCTTGTCGGCGAAAATAAAGAAAAGAACAAAAGAAAAGCAAATCAAAGCAATAATTAAGGCAACAGAATTGTGTACTTAATACGCCACTCGCTAGTATAAATTAATGAGGATGCGTCTCAAGAATAGCATTCCTTACTCAGCCATCACTCATGATTTATCTCTCATTTGGCGATCTCCAAACACCATTCCTTCTGTCTTAAAAATACTTCTTTTGTGCTTTTACCTGCAAAACAACACACAAAATTAAAAACTCTACAACATGTATACACAAAACATGAAAATAGAAATTACAACAAATTGCATGGGTTGCCTCCCTGCTGGCGCTAAATTTAACGTCTTCAGCCAGACGTGACTGCCTGAATGTTATGCTGGATCTGAAAGTGTGACACTTTCTTTTTGTTGCTCAAATGAATCTCCCCAATAATGCTTAACACGCTTGTTTTTCACTTTGAATGATTTGTTGGAGTCAGGATCATGTATCTCAACGGCTCTATCTGGTAAAACCTTGGTGATCACAAATGGACCTGACCACCGTGATTTTGGCTTCCATGAGAAGATTTTCACCCTTGATTTGTTTAACAGTACCTTCTGCCTGGTTCCAATTGTATGCGCACTAACTTCTCATTATGTCTTTTCTTGGCCTTTTCTTTGTATAATTTGGCATTCTCAAAAGGCTGACTGTGGAATTCCTCCAATTCATTGAGCTGGTGGAACTGTTTCTCTTCTGTCGCTTGTAGGGCGTGACTTGGCTTTTCGAGTGCACTAGAAGCTTTATCTTCAGTCTCCACAGGTGGTGATTGACATGCTTCAAGTTTGTTAGTAGAAAATTGTTTTGCGTCAGAGTTCTAGATGGTACTGTGTATCAAATCAAGTCTGAAACATTCTTCTTCTTTTCATTATCTGGGAAATTCATGGCTTTGAAAACATTGAATGTACTTCTTGGTCCTGCACTCTCATGGTTAGTTCTCCTTTCTGTACATCAATAATGGTCCGACCTGTAGCCAAGAATGGTCTCCCAAGAATGATCGGCACATCTGCGTCTTCCTCCATGTCAAGGACAATAAATCTGCTGGGAAAATGAATTTGTCAACTTTAACCAGCACATTTTCAACTACACCTCTTGGAAATACAAGCGTTCGATCAGCAAGTTGCAATGAGACTGAGGTAGGCATTGTTTCTCCAATTTGCAGTTTCCTGTAAATAGAAAAAGGCATTAAGTTAACACTTGCACCTAAATCACACAAAGCATTACCAAAGTTATGTTCTCCTATATTGCAAGGAATGGTGAAACTACCAGGATCTTTCAACTTCGGGGGAAGTTTTCTCTGAATGATGGCGTTGCATTCTTCCGTCAATGCTACTGTCTCGTAGTCTCCCAATCTCTGTTTCCGTGAAAGAATGTCTTTCATGAATTTGACATAGCTGGGCATTTGTTCCAAGGCTTCTGCAAATCGGATGTTGATATACAGCTTTTTGAAAATCTCCAGGAATCGAGCAAACTGCTTATCCAGTTTGTTTTTCTGAAGATGCTGAGGAAAAGGTGGAGGTGGAGTGATCTGTTCTTTTTCCTTTGCTTCTTTTTCCTCCATCTGTTGCTCTGCTTCTTTTGGAAAATCTTCAATGGTTGCCTTGATTCCAACATCTTTGTTGATTTCAGTACCACTTTTTAACATAATGGCATGACACTGCTCCTTCCACATGCTTCTTGGATTTGGCTCTTTGTTGCTGGGAAGATTTCCTGGTGGTCTGTAACTCTGAGCATTGGCCAGTTGTCCAATCTGATTCTCCAGTGCTTTGATAGAAGCTGATTGATTCTGAATCATAGCATCGTACCGTTTTAACTGAGCTAGCACTTCTGCTATTCCTGATTCATTTGCATGCTCCTGGCCTTTGTTTTGTTACTGGAATACAGGTGGTGGATAGTTCTGTTGCTGAAATCCTGGCGGTGGATTGTTTCTTTGTCCAGAATTGTTGCTCCATGAAAGATTGGGATGATTCCTCCACCCTGGGTTGTAGGTGTTGGAATATGGATTGTTCCCCTGTCTGTTGAAATTGTTGACATAATTCACCGTCTCTTCATGTTGAGTTGGTTCTGGTGCTCCTCCAAATGATGAACTTGTGTTGCTTTGAGTGTTGAGAGTCTCCATAAATTTGCATATCTGGTCCAGCTTGGCACTGACTGCTGAATTGGCTCCAACCTCATAAATTCCTGCAATTCTTTGAATCAGGCTCCTTTCTGTTGGCCACAAGGAATTGTTGTTGGCCATTTCTTCAATTAGGTCCCAGGCTTGATCTTCTCCCTTTGCCATCAAAGCTCCTCCAGCCGCAGCATCAACTGTGGTTCTCATCAGTCCAAAAAGTCCATTATAGAAAGTTTGGACTTGAAGCCATTTTGGAATCTCATGGTGAGGACATTTCCGGAGCAGATCTTTGTATCTTTCCCAAGCTTCGTACAAGGATTCTGAATCTTGCTGCACAAAGGATGTGATGTCATTCCTCAACTTTGCTGTTCTGGCTGGTGGAAAGTATTTTGCAAGGAATTTGGTGGCAAGAGTGTTCCAAGTTGTGATGGATCCAGCTGGTAGTGAATGTAGCCAAGCTTTTGCTCTGTCTTTCAAGGAATATGGAAAAACTCTGAGTCTCATAGCTTCTTCAGCTCCTCGGTTGTAATTGAAAGTGCCGCAAACTTCCAGGAAGTTACTGATGTGGGCATTAGGATCTTCAATTGCATTCCCCCCAAACTGAACTGACTGCTGAATCATCTGAATGCAAGTTTTGATATCACCCGCATTTGCTGGTAAGGGAGGAAGTACAATACAGGAAATAAGGCCATCTACCACCAGAATGGTTCTATCTCGAATGGGAATTGGTGGTGCAACCTCCAAAGGTTCAGGTTCCATGTTAATGATTGCTTTTTGGCCTTCTCGCCTTTCTCTTCTCAACTGTCTGATGGTTCTTTCAATCTCTGGGTCAAGCGGTCGGATTTCAAAGCTTCTGGCTCGTCTCATTAAGTGTCTGAGAACCTGAAAACACAAGAAAACGAAAACAATAAGTAAAAAGAAAAATTAGATACAAGTAACGAATCTAACCCGTAAACTAATAGTGAAAGATAAATAAGTCCCGGCAACGGCGCCAAAAACTTGACCGGCGTAATCACACGCATATAACGCAAGCGCACGTATCGTTCAAGTAGTATAAAAAGTATCGATCCCACGAGGACTTAAACCTTTTTGTTATCAATTTATAGGGCCAAATGATTACCAATATCTAACAGGTTGTTTGATTGATTGATTTGAAATGGCGATGATTCTAAATTTAAAAACAAGTAAATAAAATTGCGTGGAAATAGGTTGATTAAAATTCAAATTTATAAAAACTATCAAGGGTTGTGATTTATTTCAATATTATTTAAAAGATGAAGTGGTTATCTTATAGTTGGGTAATATATTGATTTATTAACCTGGAACACTAAATCATGTAAAAGCCTCTTCCGATGATCAATTACAAATACCTAGTATAATCCAATTGAACCATATGCCTATGTCAACCAAATTACCTAGATTCATTAAGATTAAGTTCCAATTATGGCTACCCCCGCCCTACAGGTATATTCCTATCCTGTAAGGAAATCTATTAAAAGGGTTATCTATCCTCAAGGAAGATCGTGGGCTATTGAGTCTGAGGTCTTAAACTTAAAATCCCTATGTCTAGTTCATTTTAAGTTTACCTAATCAATTAATTAATGGCCAGTTAATTAAAGAGCATTAAGGTTAAGACTCAATAAATAAATATTTAAATTACCCCAACTATAATCTAACCCCTTATAAACGGTTATATTGAAATTCATCACAACCCTAGATACTAACTTAGTTACGACACATGACTAGGGCTAATGAAAACTTAAAAGACATAAAGTAAATGCTGAAAAGTAAATGCGAGAAAGTAAAAGCGGAAAAAGTAAATGAAAATAAACTGCCAAGATAAAAGGAATTACTTTTACTAAATACTAACTTAGATATCTCCCTTAATACAACATAATCACTTGTGAGATTAAAACCAACCGACCATATAGGCGGTACCCTGATTAAGTCAATATTAAGTCCGACCAGCCATAAAGGCGGTAAAATAATAACCAGCCATAAAGGCGGAACCAAAATTAAATTATCCACCGACCAATCTGGCGGTATCCTTGCTTAGTCAGGTTTAACCAGTTTAGATTAAATAGTCCACCGACCAATATAGCGGTATTCCTTTTTAAGTCCAATTTTAAAATAGTGAATATGTTGTATCTAAGGGAGATTAATCTAAGAAAGTAACAGTAAAAGAATTACCTTTCACCTCGGCAGAGGGAAGTTACCTCCTCATGGTTGAATAGTAAAACTGTAAAAGTAAATAGTAAAAATAAATTACTATTACTATTGAAATAGTAAAAGTTTTATTATTACAGAAATAAACTACTATTACTATTACAGAACTATAAAATAAAAGGAAACTAGATAGAAAACTCCCTATTTACATCAGAGGATTCAGAGGGAAAGGTACATTGAAAACTGAAATTCTGAGCTGAATTCATAGGCGCGGGTAAGGGGCCAGCGTCGCGACGCCAGCTACAGTTCCGCATCGCGACGCCAGCTATAGTGACACGTGTCACGCGCTGATTGGCCGGCTCGATTCTTATCCGATGATGTGGCACTGTTCATGACGTCATTGCTGACGTCATGCTGACATCACTGTCGGCAACTGTCGGCACCGTTGGATGGGTGACACGTGGCATCTGGCGCACGTTAGCATGATCGGCGCACGTTAGCAAGTCAACGGCGCATGTTAGCAAAGTTAACTTTTCAGATCTTGACATGTGGCGAACAGCGCATTTTAGCAACCTCGGCGTAGGTTCAGCGTCGCGACGCGCTGTGCTTAAGCGTCGCGACGCGCAGGAGACAGTAATTTTCCAGTTGACGCATTTTTGTCCGTTTTGTCCCCAAATTGCCCCCAGTTCTTTCCAAACTTTATTTATCTGCAAAATAACTACACAACACATCAAAACGTTCATAAAACCCGAGAAACAATACAAAACAATAGGTTGAATGAGTGGAAATAAGTGATGGATTTATCACTCATCACACCCCCAAACCTAACATTTTGCTAGTCCTCGAGCAAAACATAAAATAAAATAACATGAAAATAAAATTAACTAAGCCACTTTCGTAGGGATCACTGTTGCATTTAGCGTATGCAACAAGCCTTTAAACCCCTTGGTGTCCCTAGTGGACGAGTTGTAGTCTCGTGAGGGTTTACAGCAATGATACCCACAAACATTTTACAAAAGTAAAAAGTTAGTTAAAACTAATGCACACAAAAGCAAAAAGACAAGAGAAAAGAGAATAAAGAGGTTAGTGACTATTCAGGTGAAACTTCTACTCCAAGTTACTAGTTGTTCTGTTTCTTTCTAAATTACCGAATAAGTAAATTCTCCGATTATTATTATCATTATCCATATACATAGCCATCAAAATATTAATCAATCTCATTTGTGCCCACAATAGTCATAAGTGCAGTTGATAAGAGAGTAATATTTTTGTCCTAAAGTTCTATCAGATTTCACACCTTTTTATAGCGATGGAATAATTTTTCTGATTTTTCTGATTTTTTCTTTCTTTTTCTGATTTTGAACTTTTTATTTATATATAATACCTTCCGTCTTTATAGCGAGCTTTGGGTCGGTGGCTCCCAAACCAGTCGGCTTTAGGGCACCAGGTGTTAAGACACCCCTACGGACTTAATTACCCAGACTTCAGATATATATATATTTTTGTCAACATCCTTGATCCATGTAGCGAGCTTTGAGCCAGGGACTCCCAAACCAGTTGGTTTTAGGGCACTAGGTGTTAAAACACCCTTACAGACTTAATAACCCGGATCTCAGACGTTTTTTTTTTTTTTTTTTTACTCCATTGCTATTTAGAGATGTTTCCTCCAATTAAACTAGAGCACGGAATATTACAAACTTTTCAAATACGTCTCATGTCCGTATGTTACAATGCATATTGATAATACCTGCCAGCTAAGCATAAGAAGAGTCATATTAGTCAGTTTTATGGAGAATCTACAAATTAAATAATTCAAAAGGAAATAAACAAAAATTGACTTGTTTTGACATAGGTTTGAGATACGTCTCAGGAGTGGAAACTCCTTACTCGGCTATCTCTCACCAATTTCACCTTTTAAGTCAAAATAAAAAAAAAATTGAAAAATTTTCAAATAAGGAATTAGTTGATTAGTATCTTGTTTTTAGTTTGTGTGTTGTTTTTATTTTTAGCCCTAAATTTTTCGAAAAACACAAAAAAATTGAAAAATTTTCAAAAATTACAAAAATATTTTTCGTTTTTGTGTTTTATTTTGACTTAAAAGGTAAAATTGGTGAGAGATAGCCGAGTAAGGAGTTTCCACTCCTGAGACGTATTTCAAACCTATTTCGAAACAAGTCAATTTTGTTTATTCCTTTTGAATTATTTAATTTGTAGATTCTCCATAAAACTGACTAAAATGACTCTTCTTATGCTTAGCTGGCAGGTATTATCAACATGCATAGTAACATACAGACATGAGCTGTAACTGATAGGACTGTAATATTCAGTGCTATAGTTTAATTGGAGGAAGCATCTCAAAAAGTGATGGAGTAAAAAAAAAAAAAACGTCTGAGATCCGGGTTATTAAGTCTGTAAGGGTGTTTTAACACCTAGTGCCCTAAAAGCAACTGGTTTGGGAGTCACTGGCTCAAAGCTCGCTATATAGATCAAGGATGTTGACAAAAATATATATATCTGAAGTCTGGGTAATTAAGTCTGTAGGGGTGTCTTAACACCTGGTGCCCTAAAGCCGACTGGTTTGGGAGCCACCGACCCAAAGCTCGCTATATAGACGGAAGGTATTGTATATAAATAAAAAGTTCAAAATCAGAAAAAGAAAGAAAAAATGAGAAAAATCAGAAAAATTATTCCATCGCTATAAAAATGTGTGAAATCTGATAGAACTTTAGGACAAAAATATTACTCTCTTATCAACTGCACTTATGACTATTGTTGGCACAAATGAGATTGATTAATATTTTGCTGGCTATGTATATGGATAATGATAATAATAATCGGAGAATTTACTTATTCGGTAATTTAGAAAGAAACAGAACAATTAGTAACTTGGAGTAGAAGTTTCACCTAAATAGTCACTAACCTCTTTATTCTCTTTTCTCTTGTCTTTTTGCTTTTGTGTGCATTAGTTTTAACTAACTTTTTACTTTTGTAAAATGTTTGTGGGTATCATTGCTGTAAACCCTCACGAGACTACAACTCGTCCACTAGGGACACCTAGGGGTTTAAAGGCTTGTTGCATACGCTAAATGCAACCGTGATCCCTACGAAAGTGGCTTAGTTAATTTTATTTTCATGTTATTTTATTTTATGTTTTGCTCGAGGACTAGCAAAATGTTAGGTTTGGGGGTGTGATGAGTGATAAATCCATCACTTATTTCCACTCATTCAACCTATTGTTTTGTATTGTTTCTCGAGTTTTATGAACGTTTTGATGTGTTGTGTAGTTATTTTGCAGATAAATAAAATTTGGAAAGCAATGGGGGCAATTTGGGGACAAAACAGACAAAAATGCGTCAACTGGAAAATTACTGTCTCTTGCGCGTCGCGACGCTTAAGCACAGCACGTCGCGACGCTGAACCTGCGCCGAGGTTGCTAAAATGCGCCGTTCGCCACGTGTCAAGATCTGAAAAGTTGACTTTGCTAACATGCGCCGTTGACTTGCTAACGTGCGTCGATCATGCTAACGTGCGCCGGATGCCACGTGTCACCCATCCAACGGTGCCGACAGTTGCCGACAGTGACGTCAGCATGACGTCAGCAATGACGTCATGAACAGTGCCACATCATCGGATAAGAATCGAGCCGGCCAATCAGCGCGTGACACGTGTCACTGTAGCTGGCGTCGCGACGCGGAACTGTAGCTGGCGTCACGACGCTGGCCCCTTACCCGCGCCTATAAATTCAGCTCAGAATTTCAGTTTTCAATGTACCTTTCCCTCTGAATCCTCTGATGTAAATAGGGAGTTTTCTATCTAGTTTCTTTTATTTTACAGTTCTGTAATAGTAATAGTAGTTTCTTTCTGTAATAATAGAACTTTTACTATTTCAATAGTAATAGTAATTTATTTTTACTATTTACTTTTACAGTTTTACTATTCAACCATGAGGAGGTAACTTCCCTCTGCCGAGGTGAAAGGTAATTCTTTTACTGTTACTTTCTTATATTAATCTCCCTTAGATACAACATATTCACTATTTTAAAATTGGACTTAAAAAGGAATACCGCTATATTGGTCGGTGGGCTATTTAATCTAAACTGGTTAAACCTGACTAAGCAAGGATACCGCCAGATTGGTCAGTGGATAATTTAATTTTGGTTCCGCCTTTATGGCTGGTTATTATTTTACCGCCTTTATGACTGGTCGGACTTAATATTGACTTAATCAGGGTACCGCCTATATGGTCGGTTGGCTTTAATCTCACAAGTGATTATGTTGTATTAAGGGAGATATCTAAGTTAGTATTTAGTAAAAGTAATTCCTTTTATCTTGGTAGTTTATTTTCATTTACTTTTTCCGCTTTTACTTTCTCGCATTTACTTTTCAGCATTTACTTTATGTCTTTTAAGTTTTCATTAGCCCTAGTCATGTGTCGTAACTAAGTTAGTATCTAGGGTTGTGATGAATTTCAATATAACCGGTTTATAAGGGGTTAGATTATAGTTGGGGTAATTTAAAGATTTATTTATTGAGTCTTAACCTTAATGCTCTTTAATTAACTGGCCATTAATTAAATTGATTAGGTAAACTTAAAATGAACTAGACATAGGGATTTTAAGTTTAAGACCTCAGACTCAATAGCCCACGATCTTCCTTGAGGATAGATAACCCTTTTAATAGATTTCCTTACAGGATAGGAATATACCTGTAGGGCGGGGGTAGCCATAATTGGAACTTAATCTTAATGAATCTAGGTAATTTGGTTGACATAGGCATATGGTTCAATTGGATTATACTAGGTATTTGTAATTGACCATCGGAAGAGGCTTTTACATGATTTAGTGTTCCAGGTTAATAAATCAATATATTACCCAACTATAAGATAACCACTTCATCTTTTAAATAATATTGAAATAAATCACAACCCTGGATAGTTTTTATAAATTTGAATTTTAATCAACCTATTTCCACGCAATTTTATTTACTTGTTTTTAAATTTAGAATCATCGCCATTTCAAATCAATCAATCAAACAACCTGTTAGATATTGGTAATCATTTGGCCCTATAAATTGATAACAAAAAGGTTTAAGTCATCGTGGGATCGATACTTTTTATACTACTTGAACGATACGTGCGCTTGCGTTATACGCGTGTGATTACGCCGGTCAATAGTTCAGGTAACTTAAGACCAAAAGGAAATTAAGAGTCAAATCTCTAAATTAACTAATGTCCTGAGTGTGCAAGAACAAGGAAAATTCCCATCTCAGACTCAACCAAATCCACAAGGGCAACACATGGCACAGGCTGATCAAGAGGTATCCAATATAAGAGGTGTTAATGTCATAATCACTAGGAGCGGTAAAGAGGTAGGGATGCAGAATACTTCCAACACTATAGGTGACCCTAAGGATAATAGTGTTAACACATCTCAGGTAGAACAAGTGTCACATTTCCCAGTTAGGGTACCCCCTCCTCAAGAACTTAACAATTTTCATGTCGAGAAACAACCACAGGGTGATGAAGAGTGTCATTACTCATAAATGCTAGAAACAGTCCTACCAGGAACAACGTCTCTACAATCTGAATCAAATCCCCCTGAACTGAAAATAGTCCCAAAGAACCAAAAAATGAGGAAAATGAGAGTTAATGCTCAAT
This sequence comes from Zanthoxylum bungeanum, assembly GCA_019454045.1. Lineage (NCBI taxonomy): Eukaryota > Viridiplantae > Streptophyta > Magnoliopsida > Sapindales > Rutaceae > Zanthoxylum > Zanthoxylum bungeanum. The sequence continues at coordinate 68,602 of SKCR01023763.1, forward strand.
TAAAGATGATGTCTGTGAGATTAAAAAGAACATTGAGCGAATCGTTCCTTATGTGCAGTACCAAATTTTAGCTACCAGACCATGGAGGATCAGTAGATAAATTGCCACAGCTAGACAAACATTCTCTCTCATGCCTTCAACAGTACGCTAGATGGAAGCCACCGTGACAGCTTAAATGCTTGCGTCTGGCTGAAGACGTTAAACTTAGCGCTAGCGGGGAGGCAACCCTTGCATCTGCATTTATTTTATTTACTTTAGTTTTATTTTATTGTGTGCTAATTGCATGTTTTATTTTTATTGTTTGCATAAGTATTTTTACAGGTTTTAGCACAACCTACACAGCCACACAGCTAAAGTCTCACGCAAGAACCTGATCAAATTCGTGCCTGGTAGTGTTGTTCCTTAATCATTTTTCTTTAAATTTATCTTCCATTGAGGACAATGCAAGTTTTAAGTGTGGGGGTGTATGCATGTGCATGATAATACCTGTCATAAATACATTTTATTATTATCTTTAAAAAAAATTGTTTTGTTTGTTTGTTTGTTTTTTTTTAGTCTTTGATATTTAAGCATAAGTCCAATGATGATATTGTTTGTTTTGGGATGAAATTTTAGAAACGATAAGTTCTTCAATATACTTTTATCTGATGATTTGAGTATTTTTTTTCTATGTTAGACTCGTAAGCATTTAATTATAGGTTTTTAGCAGTGAAAGCTTGAGTAGTTAGCAAGATGACTAGTTGAAGAAATTGCATGTCGATGAATGACCATTTGCTTAGATGTCTATCCTGATTTGCTTGTGTTATGACATATGGTATGGTTGAAAATAAAAGAAAAGTCTCTAAAGAAAGAAAATAAACCACATATAACCGATAAGCGTGAAGCTACCCATGGACGAGTATTAGGACTACCATGAGGAGAAATGCTACCTTAAAGGGTAGATGTGTTGACAAAAAAGAAAAGAAAAAAGAAATCAAAAAGAAAAGCAAAAAAAAAAAGAGACAAGAAAAGAAAGAAATCATGTCATATTGAGCACAGAGAAGCAACTACAGAGCTTAACTGAGATATCTAGGTTGGTTTGACCCATCGATCACAATTTTTAAACAAAATCATTGAGTTGGCTTACCAGGAGTCAAGCTGTAAATGAACCTTTATACACACACACTACGAGTCTGGCTTAGATGATTTATTCAAAGACTTAGATTTTGAGCTGTATTGAGTACTTTGAAGGTTCTTCGGTTTCATTACTAAGCATTCTTTGAGGACAAAAATTATGTGAAACTATTGGGACTATTTTATTTTTATTTTTGCATGATTGTGTGTTTTGAATGACGTTTGTGGGTGTCGTCGCTGTAATCGAGACTATAACTCGTCCACTAGTGACGCCTAGGGATTTAAAGGCTTGTTACATACGCTAAATGCAATCGTGATCCCTACAAAAGTGGCCTAGATAGTTTTATTTATTTATTTTCATTTTATTTTGCGCTTGAATTGCTAGAGACTAGCAATAAGCTGGTTGGAGGTTGTGATAAGTGTGCGAAAGTGTACTTAGAACACTGCTAACTCAGCTTTATTATTATATGTTTTAATCTTAATTAGAGTCATTTTGTGCTTTGTTAATAGGAAGTGATGAATCAAGGAGAATGGAGCAATTGAACATGTTTCAGAGCTTAACAGACATATTGGACGCACGCAGGAGCATCAGCCGCGCACTGAATTTAAAAAGGCTATAACTTTTGATTTAGAAAGAGTTACGAGACCCAGAATATATCGATTTGCATCTACTCGAGGAGATATAGTCAATTGTAGCATCTTTCAAAGCCACTGGCGCGTCGAGAAGCCTGACGCACGTCGTGACGCTAAACTGTGATTTCAGGATTGTGTGCTGTGTGTTTTTAATGCAATTTAGGGTTCCAGGACTTTTCTGTATAAACCCAACTTCGTCTTAAATCCTGGGGTAGGAGAAAATCAGAGAGAAACATAGGAAAAACACACAAAAAGAGCCAAAATCACAATTCATAGAGAGGAAGAACGAAGAACTTCAAGGAAATCATGACGTCTCTCCGATCTATTCAGGCTGCATCTCTTTCTTCCATAGAGAACTAATCTCCTAGGCAAAGCTAAGGATGAACTTTTGTATTTAAACTTCTTATATTCATGTTGTTGATTCTTGAATGAACCTTTTAACGTTTAATATAATTGATGGTTGTTATTTTCTATTATCTTTTGATTTATAAACCCAGAAATTGTGTTTTGTCAAATCCCATATAGATCCAGTCATGCTTCTTCTATGTGTGATTTGTGAAATCAGTTGTGACTGGTAAAGTTGTTTTATGTGTTGGTCTTCTGCTGCAGTATTGCCTGAGGGTATATTGTCGACGTTAGATAACTCGTAATGATAACTTTTGTGTGTTGTTAACATAGAGAAAATAATCATTAATTACCCTAGAATTTAATATGAGTAGAATTGAATATCTTCCAATTGTTGGTTTGGGATGTGAAACCTTCAATTGTATAGTGAAAAGAATTAATAACTGAATACATGAGATTGATACAAGAGGAATTCCTGATGCTTTGCTGTTTATCTCTATAGATATTTCCTACATACTTTTCATAGTTTTTATTTTATTTTATCTTATATTGTCAATTTCATTCGTTTTCTTTATTTAAATTATTGCTAAAGTTTTTGTTTAAGTGAATTAGTTCTGTTGTAATCATCTCTCTGAGGAATCGACACACCAGCTATACTGCGATAACCGCAAGTTATTTTTAGATGTAATCACACCACAAGAAACTTCCGCTGCGCTAAGGAAAGTCGTTTTCGACATATACCAATCCCTCACACCAGCATACCGGTACCACTACTCTGTTTTGAGCAGTTTTACATCGCCTCTAGAACCGAACTACTCCATACCGGTCCCCCATATTGGTTAGTCTAAAATTTGCACAGTTACTGGAACAGAACTAGAGAATACCGACATTAATATCGCTCTACCTCATTGTTTTTATGCTCTCTGGAACCGGCATGATTCATACCGATCAGTAATCCGATATGTGCTCTTTAATCTTCAATGGTAATATAGCTGTATTATTCGCTGACCAACATACTGGCATGTGCAAGACCGACATATCGGTCTCAAAGCACAAAATTTGGACAATTTAATTTTCTCTAAATTGAGTCCATATTTCTTTTTTGCCAAGCTCTTGAACTTTCTACAATTTCTCTAAGACAAAAACATTAAGAGTAACTTAAATCTTCTTGATGAAGCACTCTCATCATAATCAAATCTCACACACTTCACCTTCATACACTTGGTTAGGAAATCCCTTGTTGAGTGGGTATACTCAAAATGGTGCATTTGATTGTAATAGGTTAAAGAGTGAACTTAAGTGAAAAACTCTTCGTGTTGTAAAATATTTGGGGTGAACCTAGGAAAACTCTTGGTTTGGGATGAACCACAAAAAACTCTTGGTTGCGAGTGCGCCATGAAAAACTCGGTGTAAAATATGCGATCACTTTTGACATGGTGGAAAGCTTCATACATCAGCTTACTCTACACGAGCCAAAGTAAGTTCTATATTATTATTATTATTATTATTATTATTATTATTATTATTATATTATTATTATTATTATTATTATTATTATTATTTAATATATGTTTATCTTTTATATTTTTTTATTGTTTTGATTTTCAGTAGGTAGATTGAGCAACACAATATTTGTGCACGCAAGATGCGTAAGATTTTTAAGGAACAGATAGTTCCAGAGGGAGTCTGTTGGAAAAAGATTTCCTCGGACGCTAAGAAATTATATTTTGAATAATTTAAAATATTTAGAAATTTTAATTAATTACTTAATATAAAAGATTTATATTATGGTTTTATACATGTTTATGTTCAATTGTGTTTTTTCTTATATAAATTTAAAAAAAATTATATTATACTCTAACATTTCTCACATTTGTCATAAGATTGCTATACAGATGTTGCAGACTAGCGAGCCATAGATGAGGACCAATTGTTTATTGGGCTCCCAGTATGTATCTGAAGGTAGTTCCTCATCTTGTACTGCCTCGGTTTCACAGGAGAAAATGCAGGAAGAGATCACTACGCTGAGACAACAGTTACAATAGTAGCTGGAGCAGATTCGGCAACAGCAAAAGCATATGCAACACTAAATACAGGAGCAAATGCAAAAGTAACAGGAGACGATGCAACAACAGATACAAGAGCAGATGCAGCAATAGATATGGGAGCAAGGTTGATTACCTCTTTAGTTGATGCAGCAGCAATTGCCTCCTTATGATCCTCCTTCTCCTCCCCCTCCTAGTGTGCAGTATATTTTGTTTTTGTAATATGATACATTAATGTAACATTATTATTTTATGTTATTATTATATAATATTTATTATTTATTATTTATTTATAACAATCAACTTTTAATAAAAAATTAAAATATAATTTAATAGAAAAAATCAAATAAAAAAATAAAATACAATATAAGACCGACTATTCGGTCGGTAATTATATTATAATGTGTAAACTTTACTGACAACAATATATGGTCGGTAAATTCAAGGAATTATCAACCGAAATAACGGTCGGTAATAAAAGATTTTTTTACCAACCGTATATTTTGTCGGTCGGTAATATTTTGAGTTATTATCAACTGAAATTCATTTATTTAACGATCGACTATTTCTCATTTTTCATTGATAATCCGTCGCTAATATTTACTAACAATAAATTTATTTGGTCGATAAATCATTGACGGAAATATATTCGGTCAATATTTTGATACCGACGAGACATTTACCAATATAATATTATGGTCGATAATTTATCATTGTGACCGAAATCTATTATTTACCTACTGAATTATTGATTGGTAAATAGCTCTTTTCTTGTAGTAATCTATAATTACTAGAACTCGAGTAATCCCACATATGGAAAGCGCATTCGCAATTCTATGAGGTACGCCGTGAGTCCAAACAACCTTTTCTTGTTAATTTGGTATTTGTCACCCAATAATTAATTAATAACACATGGAAGAGAGATAACAAAAATAAATACGCATGCCGAAATACACAAACATTCATATAGTTCCTTTCCGTGTTAATTTGGTATTTGTCATCTAATAGTTATATGGATCAGAGACAACAGAATTCAATATGCAATAAAAAATACACAAACATTCATATAGATTTAAAAAATTTGACAAAGTTTATGAAAGGATTAAAATGTCGAATATTTAAGATTATTTACAGATACTATTGTGGAATATTTAAGATTATTTACAGATACTATTGTGGGTAGTTTTAGTATGTGATAAAAGAGAAAAAATAAATTTACTATTTTATCCAACTTATTTACATAAAAAAAAAAAAAAAAGAATATTTTAACCTTTTCATACGTCTTATCAAAATTCCGCAACTTTAGTTTTGTTAAGATAGCATTACTCCTAATTATATACTCCCTCCGTCCCTTTTTGATAGGCCGCTGATGATGAGTGGTAATTATATCACTATTTCCTACTCATTTGACCTAATATTTTGTATAGTTTCTCGAGTTTTAAGAACGTTTTGATATGTTTTTGTTTATTTTGCAGATAAAAATAATATTGGGACTTAATGAAATCAACTCGGGGCTAAAACGATGAAATCCGGAGGAAAAATGATCAAAAACGAAATTTTACTATACGCGTCACGAAGCGCAGTCCGAAATTCCAGTTTTGCGCAAGTTTCGTATTTTGGCCATAAATATTTCATCTGATATCCAATTGAGCTGATTCAAGCTGCAGATTGAAGAAGACGCAAAGATCTACAACTTTGAAAGTCAAAATAATTTCGAATTCTGAAGTTTTCATAGCCAAAATTGATGAACAATATAGTATATTTTGTGTAATTACTATAGTCATTTACAAAATATAAAATAAAATTAATAAAATAAAAAAATAAAAATTGTCAAACTTCCACCAAACATGCAAGAGTGTTTTATGCCTTGTTTGGAGCCATGTTTGATGGAGTGTTTTGTGGCATGTTTGGTGGAGTGTTTGGTGGAGCAATTCGTGGAGCAATCGGTGGAGAAATTGGTGGAAGCCTTTAGGTTTTTCTATAAATACCATGCCATTTCATTTGTAATTCTCATGTTTTCCTTAGGTTTTTGTAAGAAATTTAAGGATTGTATCTTGTTTGTATTTATTTTAAGTATTTAATTTATGCATTTTTTTTTCCAGTAATAGCAGTAGTTCTCTTATTCTTCTCCTTTCTTTTTATGTTTAGTAGTTAAATTTTCGCTGGGGGAAGGGTGAAGCTTTTAATATTTTAATTTAGATTAATCTCCTTTAATTATAATATAAAATTTATTATTTACTAAAAGGAATTACCGCCTTAATGGCTGGTTTTATTTATTTGGCATAATGTGGCACCTTCTATATGGCTGGTCTTTAGGTGACATATAATTACCGCCTATATGGCTGGTTTATGAACAAATAATAATACCGCCTTTATGGCTAGTTGGACTTCATTTAAATCTGACTTAATAAGGAATACCGCTTACATGGCTGGTTGGCTATCACCGTTAAATTCTATATTATAGTAATGGAGATTTCTAAATTATAAATAGTAAAAGTGGATCCCCTAACCCCAGCATTTTATGTTTATTGTAGGGAAGTGACGAAACACAATATCCACATTTAATAATTGATTTTCTTTTTATGGGTAATTCTTTAGTTTGTTTATTGAGTCTTAAGCTTAATGCTTCTTGTTGTCTGATCACCAATAAGATTGATGGGGTAAACTTAAAATGAACTAGACATAGGGATTTGAGGTTTCAGCCTTAGATTCAATAACTCATGATCTTCTTTGAGGATAAATAACCCTTTAATAGATTTCCTTACAGGATAGGAATATATGTAACACCCCAGATTATTTTTACCCATATTTTATTTTATTATTTTTGGTGGGTAGAAATTTAAGGATTAAATTATTAAGTTTGTGGAAGTTGGAATTAAAGATGCGGTTAAGATCAAGTTTAGGGTGGCAAACGAATTTTTACCATATTAGTATTTATTTATTTTACACACACACACAGTTAGCATATACAAAAAAAAAAAAAAGTAAATTGATAAGAAAGAATAGAAATACAAGAGTCAAAGAGAGAGACAGAAGCAGAGATGTAAGGGGGAGAGAGAGAAGAAAGAGAAAAAGAAGAAAAAGAAGGAAAATAGAGTTTTAGTCCCGATCCGACCAATCCGTAGCTCAAACCCGACCTAGTCCTTAAGGAAAAGTGTAGATCTCATCAAGAGGATCATTTTGGTGGTGGTTTCATCTCAGGAAACTTCCATTTTTCGGAGAAATCTCGGTAAGAAACTTTTTATGGTTTTTCTCGATTTCCCGTTGATCCGGAACTCCGATCGACAAACCGTCAGCGCTATTAGATCCGGGAGAGAGAGGGGAACGCTCGGCCATCAGAAAATATCTGATCGGAACGACGCGTAGAACTCACGCGTGCCCTATGTGGCGGCGCGTGAGGCCCACGCTCGGCCTGGCCAATCGGCGCGTGGCCACCACGCGCCGAACAGTGTCTTCATGTTGTTTTCCCAAGTCTCCTCCGCGAATTTTAAACCATTTCGAGTAATAACGGACCTCTGAATCTTAATTTTCGCTAAGTTTGCGAGAACGACCGAACCACGTTTCTTGCATATTCTTTCATCTACTCTAGTTAAGATTATGTTCCTTATAGTAAATTCTTTTGTCTGTTAGGTGATTGTGATACCGTAAGCAGGGACGGTCCTGCTGCCTAGTTCCTTTATCTGTAGTCAGCTCACCAGGTGCGTGGATAAGCCTGTAACATTGATGTACTCAAAAGTATATAGTATGTATGTTTTCTTAAATGAATTTTTAAAGTAATGCATTAAATGATTTTGCTTTTAGAAGAATATATTTTGGTATTAAGTATGGATCGGATATTGATTATGTTGAAAGCATGATTTGGGATATATGAGAATCTTGCATGATTTGAGATATATGAGCATGTGTTTTAGAAATGATTTTTATGTTAGGATGCACCCCGTGTACTTATATGTGCCAGATTATTTGCCATGAGATAAGGTCTCATGTTGCCAGTTATTGCCGTGAGATAAGGTCTCACGTTGCCAGTTTGCTCCGGATGCCAGTTTTGCCGTGGGGAAGCCCCATGTTGCCAGCTTTGCCATATTGTCATGAGGTTGTGCATATAGATGAATAAACAGCTTTATTATTCAGAGTATTTTTTAGCAGTATGAGCTTTATGAGAAATGAGATTTATGATTTGAGTTTTATGAGAAATGAGATTTACGATTTCAAGTAAATGTTTGAGATATCGATTTACAGCTTATGTATTTATTTATATTATGAAAGACTTGTTCGATCCACTTTGTTACTTGATTTTCCACGGTACTAAGCTGTGATCCATTGCACTAAGCGTGAGCTTACCCCCCTTCCTTTAATATTTCAGGTTTAGCATATTAGTAGATCGTTCTTTTCATCTGCTGTTTCGTCGTCATTCCTGCTAGTAGAGAAAAGGTTGTGCCAACAGTAGAGTGTCTTTGATATGTTTTAAGACTGTAATTCTAGATATGTATTTCTTGGGAGAATTTGTTATTTGTTTATAGGTATTGAGCCTTTAATTGATATTGAGGATTTTGTGTTTCCTTCATGGATATTATGTTGAGTTGGATCATGGAGATCCTATGTTATGATATTTTATTTTCAATTTGGATTTTCCTTGTATTTGGAGGATTAGTCCATATTACAGGGGAAACTCTGCCAGATTCTAGTCTCCGTCTCATCCCTACTCTACCTAAGGAGACGGGTGTGACAATTTAATGGTATCAGAGCCTAGGGTTCATAGATTCTGTAGACACTTCATTTTCTGGATTAGTTATTCTATGTCTTTTAGCGGTTGACATCTTTCATGTGTTTTCAGATGCCTCCGCGTCTCAGAGTTCGAGGTGCAGGTCGAGTCCATACTCGTAGAATAGCAGATATTGGCCAACCTTCTAGGGCACCTCCAGTTGATGAGGAGGTTAATTCTTATGACGGGGAACCCTTTGAAGGGAACCCTAATCCTGTTGTAGAAGATTCCATAGCCTCGGTTTTCGGGGATAGTACCCCAGTTCATCATTCTCCTAGTAGTAATGTTCCTCCAGCCCCTGCAGCACCTCAGGGAGATATTCCAGCACCTCCTCCACCTCCTCCAATAAATCATGGTTATCTTATACCTCCTCCGGGTTACTACCCTCCACCTTATTATGCTCCTCCGCCAGCAGATGTTCCTTCTGGTGCTTACCCTTATCCGTATTACTACCCTCCAGCATGGGGTCATGGTCCAGCACAGGTAGCTCCTATAGTTAATGAAGGTAATATTGCTAAAGGAATGAAAGAAAGAGGAGCTGTTGAGTTTGATGGGAAGAAGGATCCCATTGTAGCTGGAAATTTCTTGGACAGGATTGAGAAGGCTTTTGAGCTAATGAGATTAACTGATGAACTGAAATGCCACCATGTGTATCAACTTTTGACTGAGCAAGCTGATAAATGGTGGAAGAGTGTAAGAGGTAAATTCTCTGAGACTAATGTGTTAACTTGGGAGAAGTTCAAGAGGGAGTTCATGAGTAATTATATGAATTCTGCTTTTATGGATGAAAAGAGAATGGAATTTTATAGGTTGACTCAGGGTAGCCGCACAGTTGATCAGTATGACACTACCTTCCATGAGTTAGTGCAGTTTGTTCCACATTTGAAAGACCATGAACAGGGCAAGATGGATCATTTTCTTAACGGTCTGAATGCAGAATTGAGATCCAGGATCAGATTATTTCCTATGAACAGTTTGACAGAGATGACAGATTTTGCTAAAAAAGCAGAGTTTGCAAAAAGAGAATGGAAAATTGGGCTAGATTTTCAGTTAAGGAAGAGAAACAGATAGTATCGATCCTTTGGAGAAGGAAATCAGAGTAAGAAATGGGGTGACTCAAGACCCAGTGGTAGTTATCAGATGAGTTCTGGACAGCCGCAGAAACAAAGTCGACCTACAGTTAGTCAGAGTTCAGTGAAAGCTTCATCTAGTGGGATTCCTAGTGGTCAGCAAGGCCAAGCCCAAAATAGAAGATTTCCACCATGTACTATTTGTGGGAAGAATCATCCTGGAGAGTGCAGATTGGGTACCAAGGTTGCTTTTTGTGCGAAGAAGTGGGCCACTTGAAGAGAGATTTTCCTAATGTTAATGATAGCAGTAGACAGACTCAAAGACAGCTGTTCCTCCAGCTCAGAATTTCAGAGGCAATTTTAGTCAGAGTGGGGTTCATGGACATACTTCTGGAGCTCACACAGGTTCAGGTGCTCAGAGTAGAGTTGCTCCAAGTGGTCAGACTAGCAGACCTAGAGCCCAAGGCAGAGTGTTCGCTATGATGCAGCAGGAAGCTTTAGCAGCACCAGAGGTTATCACATGTATGGTGTCTATCTTTGGTCGGAATGCCCGAATACTTATTGATCCTGTAGCTACACATTCTTTTGTTTCAAAATCTTTTGCATTGCATGCCGATAGAGAATGAATTGCTACCCCTGTCGGATATTCCTTTATTGCTAAGCAAGTTTACAAAGGATGTATAATCCGTGTTGGTGAGCATGATTTGTTAGCAGATTTGATTTGTGTGGAGATACATGATTTTAATGTCATTTTGGGTATGGATTTGACCGGCGTAAACACACACGTACAACGCAAGCGCACGTATCGTTCAAGTAGTATAAAAATATCGATCCCACGAGGACTTAATTCCTACTGTTGTTATTAATTATTGAATCTATTTATTTACAATTATCTAATTGAGGGTGAAGAGAATGATTACTTGATTGATTTGGTTGATTGTAGTTTTGCAAAATAAATAAATAAATAAAAAGACAAAAGAAAATACTAAGGAAAATAACAAAAGACACAAAGATCTGGGGTTGTGAATCATTCTAATATATTTTAAAAGATAAAGTGATTATTTTATGTTTGTGTAATAAATCAGTTTACTAACCTGGAACACGAAATTATGCAAAAGCCTCTATCGATGGTCAGACGCAAATACCCAGTTTAACCCAATTGAACCATATTCCTATGTCAACCACATTACCTGGATTCATTAAGTTTAAGTTCCAATTATGGCTACCCCCGCCCAACAGGTATATGTCTATCCTGTAAGGAAATCTATTAAAGGGTTATCTATCCTCAAGGAAGATCGTGGGCTATTAAGTCTAAGGCTGAAACCTAAAATCCCTATGTCTAGTTCATTTTAGATTTACCACATCAATCTTATTGGTGATCAGACAACAAGAAGCATTAAGCTTAAGACTTAATAAGTAAACCTTTAAATTACCCAAACTATAAAATAACCCCTTATAAACCGGTGATATTAGAATTCATCACAACCCCAGATAACTAACACATAACTAGGGCTAGTAAAGACTTAAAAGTAAAAGACATAAAGTAAAAATGCTGAAAAGTAAATTGCTGAAAAGTAAAAGTAAAAAGTAAAAAAGTAAAAAAAAATAAAAATAAAAATAAAATACTGAAAGTAAATTGTTGAAATTAAATAAAGTAAAAGTATAATAAAAGAAAATGCTGGGGTTAGAGGATCAACTTTTATTACTACTATTTTAGATATCTCCCTTAATATAATATATTAACTTTGCGTGATAATTACCAACCAGCCATAAAGGCGGTATTCTGATTAAGTCAAATTAATAATTAATTACCAACCAGGCGGTATCCAGACTTAGTTAGGTTAGAACCAATTTATAATTAATTACCAACCGGCCAATATAGCAGTATCCTCATTAAGTCAGGTTTTAAATAGTTTATATATTATAATTAAGGGAGATTAATCTAAATAGCAATAATAAAAGCCTTAACTTTTACCCCAGCAAGGGGGAATTACCTCCTCATTGCTTCAAAAATAAAAACTGAAAAAAGTAAAGAAAGAAAATGTTTGTGCGTAAAAGTAAATTGCGGAAAGTAAAAACTGAAAAGTAAAGAAAAGAAAGTGCTAAAGTGAAAATTAATTACTGAAAACTAAAAATAAACAAACTAGATACAATCTTCTTATTTATTCTTAATGAATTTCAAAGAAGAAAGTATGAATTTTACAAATGAAATGGCTTGGTATTTATAGGCAAAATTTTGCCACCATCAAATCATCAATCAATTTCTCCACCAAATCCATTATTAATTTCTCCACTAATTACTCCACCAAATCCATAATTGCTCCACTAATTGCTTATCTTGTTTGGTGGTGATTTGATAATTTTTATTAATTATTTATTAATTAATATTTTGCTTTGAAAATGATTGATAATGACTTTTAATAATTACACTCCACACACTTCTGGATGGTTCATCAATTTCGGTCATGAAATCATCAGAATTTGAAAATATTTTCTCTTTCAAAGTTGTAGATCTTTGAGGTTTCTTTAATCTGGAACTTGAATCAGCTCAGTCCGATATCTGAGTAAAAAGTTATGCCCAAAATACGACAGATGCGCAATACTAGAATTTCCAAAACTGCACTTCGTTAAAACGCCCTTTCAAGTTTCCAATCTCCAAAATTAAAATATCAAGTCCAATAATTTCCCTTATTTGATCCACATTTCGTCCTAAATGATTTCATTGAGTCCCGATATTATTTTATCTGCAAAATAAAAATAAAACATATCAAAACATTCATCAAACCCGGGAAACTAAACAAAATATTAAGTAAAAGGGGCGGTAAATATTGATATATTTTCTGCTCATCAGGATTGGTTATCTTTTCATCGAGCAACAGTAAATTGTCATGAGAAAGTTGTGGATTTTAAGGGTCTGGATGGACAAAGATTTTCCTTTAGAGGGGAGAGAAGATTTGTTCCCTCCTATGTGATATCTGCAATATGAGCCAGTAAGTTGTTGCGGAAAGGTTGTGATGCATATTTAGCTCACATAGTAGATACCAGAATAGGTACATCAGAATTACATGAGATTTCGGTTGTGAGGGAATTTACTGATGTATTTCCAGATGAACTACCTGGTTTACCACCGGATAGAGAAGTTGATTTAAGCATCGATGTAATTCCTGGTACAGCCCCTATATCCCTTGCTCCTTAGAGGATGGCTCCTGTAGAGTTGAAGATACAATTGCAAGAACTGCTAGATAAAGGCTTTATAAAGCCTAGTTCTTCACCATGGGGTGCACCAGTGTTATTCGTGAAGAAGAAAGATGGTTCCATGAGATTGTGTATCGATTATCGGAAATTGAATAAGGTTACCATTCGCAATAAATATCTTTTGCCTCGGATTGATGATCTTTTCGATCAATTACGGGGAGCCAAGGTATTCTCCAAAATAGACTTGAGATCCGGGTACCATCAGCTAAAGGTGAAGGAAGCAGATATACCTAAGACGGCTTTTAGAACTCGATATGGACATTATGAGTTTTTAGTAATGCCATTTGGGTTAACTAATGGACCAGCTGCTTTTATGGACTTGATGAATCAGGTATTCAAACATTATTTGGATAAGTTTGTCATTGTGTTTATTGACGATATCTTAGTGTATTCTAGTAGCAAAGATGAGCATGAAGGACATCTAAGAATCGTTTTACAGACTCTGAGGGAGAAGGAGTTGTATGCCACGTTTAGCAAGTGTGAGTTTTGGCTTGACAAAATTGTATTCTTAGGCCATGTCATTTCTGCAGATGGCATTTTAGTAGATCCCAATAAGATAGAAGCAGTGGTTAATTGGGAACCGCCTACCAATGCGACTGAGATACAGAGTTTCTTGGATTTAGCAGGCTACTATCGACGTTTTGTTCAAGGATTTTCTATCATTGCAGCACCATTGACGAAACTTTTGAAGAAGAATGCAAAATTTGTATGGACTGAGGAGTGTCAGCAAAGCTTTGATAAACTTAAGAAGTGTTTGACAACTGCTCTAGTGCTTACTCTTCCATCAGGCAATGGTGGATATGTGGTGTATAGTGATGCCTCGAGGAAAGGTTTAGGTTGTGTGTTGATGCAGCATGGCAATGTGATATCTTATGCTTCTCGACAGCTTAGACCTCATGAATTGAATTATCCTACTCATGATTTGGAGTTAGCTGCAGTAGTGTTCGCACTAAAGATTTGGAGACATTATTTGTATGGAGAGAAATGTGAAATCTTCACGGATCATAAGAGTCTCAAGTATTTACTCACGCAGAAGGAGTTAAATATGAGACAGAGACGCTGGATCGAGTTATTGAAAGATTATGATTGTACTATTGACTATCATCTGGGGAAGGCTAATGTAGTAGCAGATTCTCTTAGTAGGAAGTCATCGAGTATTCTAGCTCATATAGAAGTTCTACAATTGTCATTGCTAGTGGAACTCAGATCTTTGAGAGTTGACTTATCAGTTGGTGATTCAGGATCTCTATTAGCAACTCTTAAAGTCAGGCCTATTTTAGTGGAAAGAGTCAGGGAAGCTCAGACTCAGAATGCTAGTTTTTTGAAGATCATCGATGAAGTGAAAAAGAAAGAGCGTTCAGATTTCTCGCTTAAAAATGACGACAAATTGATGTATGAAGATAGATTATGTGTACCGGAAGTTGAGAGCTTGAAGAGAGAGATCATGGAAGAAGCTCATTGTTCTGCTTATTATATGCATCCAGGCAGCACTAAGATGTATAGAACTCTCAAGGAGAATTATTGGTGGAAAGGCATGAAGAAAGAGATAGCAGAATTCGTATCAAAGTGTTTATCGTGTCAGCAGATTAAAGCAGAACACCAGCATCCAGCAGGTACCTTGCAATCGCTTCCTATACCCGAGTGGAAGTGGGAACACATTACTATGGACTTCGTGTCAGGACTACCTCGTACGAAGAAAGGACATGATTCAGTATGGGTGATTGTTGACAGATTGACTAAATCAGCTCATTTTCTATCAGTTAGAGTAGATTATTCTTTGAACAAGTTAGCAGAGCTCTATGTTGATGAGATAGTGAGACTTCATGGAACTCCAGTGTCAATCGTATCAGACAGAGATCCAAGATTTACCTCCAGATTCTGGCCAAGTCTACAAGAGGCTTTGGGTACTAAAGTAAAGTTTCGTACTTCTTTTCATCCTCAGACAGATGGGCAGTCAGAGATAACCATTCAGACTTTAGAAGATATGTTGAGAGCTTGTGTTTTGGAATTCAAAGGTAGTTGGGATCAACATCTATCTTTGATGGAGTTTGCTTACAATAATAGTTACCATGCTAGTTTGGGCATGGCACCTTATGAGGCATTATACGGAAGGAAGTGTAGAACTCCTATTTGTTGGGATGAAGCAGGTGAGAGGAAACTCTTAGGTCCTGAGATTGTTCAGATTACTGTTGATAAGATAGAAGTGATCAGATCAAAGTTGAAGACAGCTCAAGATAGACAGAAGAGTTACGCAGATCTAAAAAGGAAGGACATCGAGTATCAAGTGGGAGATAAAGTATTTTTGACGGTTTCTCCTTGGAAGAGTGTCATGAGATTTGGCAAGAAAGGAAAGTTGAGTCCTCGGTTTATTGGGCCATATGAGATCGTCGAGCGAATTGGACCGGTTGCCTACAGATTAGCATTGCCACAGGAATTGTCAAAGATTCACAATGTTTTCCACGTGTCCATGTTGAGGAAGTACAGATCAGATCCTTCTCACGTTTTGCAGGAGCAACCAGTTGAGTTGAGAGAAGACTTGACATACGCTGAAGAACCAGTGGAAATTCTTACTAGAGAGTTAAGACAGTTGAGAAGTAGGACGATTCCTTTGGTGAAAGTCCTGTGGGGTAAACATTCGAAGGCAGAAGCAACTTGGGAGCTTGAGGAAGACATGAGGAATAAATATCCTCACTTGTTTCCACCCTCTGGTATGTGAATTTCGAGGACGAAATTCTTTTAAGGGGGAGAGGGTTGTAACACCCCAGATTATTTTTACCCATATTTTATTTTATTATTTTTGGTGGGTAGAAATTTAAGGATTAAATTATTAAGTTTTTGGAAGTTGGAATTAAAGATGCGGTTAAGATCAAGTTTAGGGTGGCAAACAAATTTTTGCCATATTAGTATTTATTTATTTTACACACACACACACAGTTAGCATATACAAAAAAAAAAAAAAGTAAGTTGATAAGAAAGAATAGAAATACAAGAGTCAGAGAGAGAGACAGAAGCAGAGACGTAAGGGAGAGAGAGAAGAAAGAGAAAAAGAAGAAAAAGAAGGAAAATAGAGTTTTAGTCCCGATCCGACCAATCCGTAGCTCAAACCCGACCGAGTCCTTAAGGAAAAGTGTAGATCTCGTCAAGACGATCATTTTGGTGGTGGTTTCATCTCAGGAAACTTCCATTTTTCGGAGAAATCTCGGTAAGAAACTTTTTATGGTTTTTCTCGATTTCCCGTTGATCCGGAACTCCGATCGACGAACCGTCAGCGCCATTAGATCCGGGAGAGAAAGGGGAACGCTCGGCCGTCAGAAAATTTCCGATCAGACTGGCGCGTGGAACTCACGCGCGCCCTATGTGGCGGCGCGTGGGGCCCACGCGCGGCCTGGCCAATCGGCGCGTGGCCACCACGCGCTGAACAGTGTCTTCGTGTTGTTTTCTCGAGTCTCCTCCGTGAATTTTAGACCATTCCGAGTAGTAACGGACCTCTGAATCTTAATTTTCGTTATTTTTGCGAGAACGACCGAACCACGTTTCTTGTATATTCTTTCATCTACTCTAGTTAAGATTATGTTCCTTATAGTAAATTATTTTGTCTGTTAGGTGATCGTGATACCGTAAGCAGGGACGGTCCTGCTGCCTAGTTCCTTTATCTGTAGTCAGCTCACCAGGTGCGTGGATAAGCCTGTAACATTGATGTATTCAAAAGTATATAGTATGTATGTTTTCTTAAATGAATTTTTAAAGTAATGCATTAAATGATTTTGCTTTTAGAAAGAATATATTTTGGTATTAAGTATGGATCGGATATTGATTATGTTGAAAGCATGATTTGTGATATATGAGAATCTTGCATGATTTGAGATACATGAGCATGTGTTTTAGAAATAATTTTTATGTTAGGATGCACCCCGTTTACTTATATGTGCCCGATTATTTGCCATGAGATAAGGTTTCATGTTGCCAGTTATTGCCGTGAGATAAGGTCTCACGTTGCCAGTTTGCTCCGGATGCCAGTTTTGCCGTGGGGAAGCCACATGTTGCCAGCTTTGCCATATTGTCATGAGGTTGTGCATATAAATGAATAAACAGCTTTATTATTCAGAGTATTTTTGAGCAGTATGAGCTTTATGAGAAATGAGATTTATGATTTGAGTTTTATGAGAAATGAGATTTACGATTTCAAGTAAATGTTTGAGATATCGATTTACAGCTTATGTATTTATTTATATTATGAAAGACTTGTTCGATCCACTTTGTTACTTGATTATCCACGGCACTAAGCTGTGATTCATTGCACTAAGCGTGAGCTTACCCCCCCTTCCTTTAATATTTCAGGTTTAGCAGATTAGTAGATCGTTCTTTTCATCTGCTGTTTCGTCGTCATTCCTGCTAGTAGAGAAAAAGGTTGTGCCAACAATAGAGTGTCTTTGTTATGTTTTGAGACTGTAATTCTAGATATGTATTTCTTGGGAGAATTTGTTATTTGTTTATAGGCATTGAGCCTTTAATTGATATTGAGGATTTTGTGTTTCCTTCATGGATATTATGTTGAGTTGGATCATGGAGATCCTATGTTATGATATTTTATTTTCAGTTTAGATTTTTCCTTGTATTTAGAGGATTAGTCCATATTACAGGGGAAACTCTGCCAGATTCTAGTCTCCGTCTCACCCCTACTCTACCTAAGGGGACGAGTGTGACAATATACCTGTCGGGCGTGGGTAGCCATAATTGGAACTTGGTCTTATTGAATCCAGGTAATGTGGTTGACATAGGAATATGGTTCAATTGGGTTATATTGGGTATTTGCGTCTGACCATCGGAAGAGGCTTTTGCATATCATCATGTTCCAGGTTAGCAAATTAATTAATTACACTTCATCTTTTTAATAATATTGTGTGGAGTCACGACCCTAGATCTTTGAGTCTGTTCTTCTATTTTCTTTAGTATTTTCTTTTGTGCCTTTATTTTAGTTTATTTAAGCAAATCCATATTCAACCAACCAATCAAAAGCAATCAATTCCCTTCTCCCTCTGATTAAATACTTGTAAATAAATAGTATCAACAATTAAGAACAGTAGTAGGAATTAAGTCCTCGTGGGATTAATATTTTTATACTACTTGAACGATACGTGCGCTTGCGTTATACGCGTGTGAATGCACCGGTCAGCTGATCATTTTCCAATAAAATAAAGGAACATGATTAAAAAATAATCTTTTTCTAATATACCCCTCATTAATACAATACATAATTCCACTTTAATTCAATTATTTATACTCCAAATCATAATAATAAGGGTATATAAATAAATTGTATTCCTTTAACTCTCTCCAAATAAGGAAATATGACTATAATTTAGGACTTCCAAAAATAGAAATGTGGCCTATCAAAAAGGGATGGAGGGATCATTAAGTTTTATGTTTTGAATCTCCATGTGTATATTTGCATTAGTCTTTATCATCTCTTTCAAGTATTATAAATATTAAATCTTGATCATTTAATTAATAATTATCATAAAGAATCTTGAGCAATGAATATTAGTGATTTAGTTAGTATAATTAAATGTAAATATATATTTTAATAAAAATTGAGGGAGCAAATAAATTTATATAACACATACACAAGATACGACCTTCAAAAAGGCTTGGCATCTTGTGATGATTTATTTAAAAAAATGTACTTTTTTCAGTTAAAAGCTAAATATAATGGATTTAATGATAATATTTTAAAATTAAAATTAACAGAAACCTTTAAATCTACATAAAAACACCACCGTCAGCACATACACACGCATAGTTAATGAGATAATACAAACTTGACTATCTGTTTTAGATAGTTTTTATTCTTAGAAAGTAGCTAGTAACACAAGAAGTTGCACGATGTAGTAGAATCTCAAACCCACGAACACCACACACGTACATATAGCACGAGTCAATTGACCTTCTGAGCGTACTTGCCAGAATCTCAGTAGACATACCAATCCCAAGTGACAGTCACCTTGATACGGTACCTTGTAGGACTAACAGTAGAAATATACTGCTCATATGTGCCAGAGAGGCGAGCAGAGAATGTTGCTTGTCCATTGGCAATCTTATCATCGGGACCAAAGCTGACCGATTGTGTCAGATCGGCCGAAACTATGAGGGTGGAGTTTGTAGGCACAGCTACCACTGATCTCGACAAAGGAATCATCCCTCCAGGCTTTACATTTATGTACTTATTATCTGCCTTTCGAAAGAGCACACTTTTTTCTCCAATTTTATTGTTTTGAGCATCAATCTTTCCATAAATATCGATTGCTTCTCCTCTATCTGAGTCTATGAGTGTAACCACTATCCTGGCCTGCACCGCATCACTTAAAACTGCATAGTTTACGGTGACTGACGCACCATTTTTGCCATTGACTTGACGACGGATAAGCTGGTCGTACTTATTGGCAGTGACGTTCATAACATCCCAGGAAATTTCACCTTTACTGAGTTCATCGTCCTCGGACAACCATTCCTTACTCTTGAGAGCCAATTTGAAGATGAAGTCATCATCGGCTGTGATGGATCGAGCTGGGCCATTTAACAAAATCGTTTCCCTCGTGTGGATAGATTCGGAATCATTCCTTCCATGATTATAAATATATTGAGAAATACTCAGTCCGTCACTGACTTCGATTGTGCCATATATGTCACCTCTAGTGTCAGAATCTCCGTCTATGTTGTTAATTGTCACTGAGAAAACTTCCACCAGCGGTCGTCCCTCACAATATTCCTCTCCATAAGCCATACGTCGTTGACGCCCCCCTGGCCTCGGTCCAGGTCTGGGTCCAAAGAAGTGTCCCTTCAAAATACCAATTATGGAAAGGGCCGCCTCAACGGTATTGACCTGGAACCTATTATTAAACGGGAATCGGAATTCAGCATCCGCATCGACGTGAAGTAAAGAGTTAGAGAGGGTTCTCCAGCCGTGCAGAAAATTATCAATCCAAGAAGGGGTTGACTCACGGTTGCGGTGGGTAGTGAAATGGTCGGTGATCGCATTAAATCTAAGAGATTCAATGATCATCAAAAGTATAACAATAATTGATTCCGCCCTGACTGCATCATCAGTGGAGGTAGCAAGGTTATTTACAGCATTAATAAGGTCCTGTCGGCCAACATTTATTCCAGTCAGAGATGCACCAGCAGCACCTGTGAGGGCAGCGTAACTGTCACCGAAGCTCAAGAAGGTGGATCTGGGAATTCGATGTCGAGGATTATTGTTGTCGTACCTTAACTCCAACCACTGGTTAGAACCCTCCATTCGGTAGGCGACCAAATAAAGGTTGTCCCGCCGAAACCTCATTGTCATGTTATGAGTGTTTGTTTGAAACACAATGTCGAAAAATCGAGCGGGTGGATTTACCTCATCAGGGGTAACAGCATGATTGTGTGAATATCTCACCGCCACTTTATTGCGCAACCGTTCAATGAAGCGCCTATAACTTTCCCCCATACCTTCTTCAACCATAAATGTTTCAGTGAATTCCGCCATTTGTCGGGCTCTATAGCTTCCTTGTAAAAGAGAAAGAAAGAAAATAGTTTATTTTAGGGAGAAATTGCACGTACACAAACTAAAGATTTTTATGACTTGAACAAAGAAAATACTAACAAACTGGACACCTTGCTATTTATAATTGAACAACAGCATTTGATTTTAAGAACATTGCATCTATATCCATTCGAGAATAGTAATATAAGGGAAGCTTAAAAGAAATTATTAAAGGTTCAGAAAGTGCATCTCTTTAATTATGTGGGACCACACAGTTGATGCGCTTCTTTAGTCTCGTTTAATGTATAAGAACAACAATTTTAATGAGCGAAAGGTCATGAGAGGAATGAGAGTAACAACAATGAATCGCAGAAGAAGAAGACTTGAGCACGCATGCACCCCTTGTTCCATCAAATAAAGGGAAATTATCATCCGTTTGCTGGAAACTAATTTAAAATAAAAAAATATATCAAATTTTGAAAATTTTTGTTTATTCACCCAAATTAAATAATGAAAAATGGACATTTAAAATTTACACTCAAGTTATTAGTATTTTTTTCCTTTTGTAAAATTTCATATTTCATAATTAATTTTGAATATAAAATATCCGCTATTGCTAGTTTTTAGATGTGATATATCATTTTTTTTAATTATTTGGAGTGAATTGATGAAATTGTAAAAAATCTTATGTATTTTCAGAATTTAATTTAACTTTTGGTGGATATGATATGGATAAATTAATATTTTGAAATTTAGGGCCATGCAGTGTGATACAAGAAACGAATCATGCAAATTATTACTTTATAAAAGAGATGCCCAATAATATGAAAAATGAACGGACTTGTGCCACTTGCCAATTAGACAAAAATGGTATTTTCCACACTTGACACTTCCACTTTAAGAATAATTGCGTGTTCTGCTTTTGTTAGTAATGTCTGTAATAAAATAAGTCAATTAAAATGTAATGAGTCTTGAAGATTTATGAATAATTGGACGAGTATTTGCAGACTTAAGTGAAGATATCATATATGCGTTGGTGCTGTATTTATGTTTGCGTTCGAACGAGTAGCGTTTGTGTCACGTTCGTGTTTGGGTTTGAACGAAACTTGGCAGTATGTTACCGTGTGTAGTGAGTTCATCTTTCCGTGCGAACGAAGCCTTCTAGTGCGTTTGCATTCAAGGTGCGTTCGAATGAGTTTATGGAACAGTGCGCGTTCTTTTTGCATTCGATGAGTGTTTGAACGAAATAACGGGATTGTGTTATTTTAGACATGTTTTTTAGCCAATTTTGTAAATGGAAAGTCTATTTTTACCCTACCTATATAAACAAACACAAAACCACCTTATCATCGGTTTGAACCATATTATTCAGAGCTTATAAAACTTATTATTTTAACCTTCTTGTTAAATCACCTTCAAGACTTTCATGTTTCCCTGGCTTCTTTATTTTGGTGAGATTGAGCTTTTGTAGGGGGTTTTTAGGGGGAATATCCGGTAACGTAGCGGAAGCGGCGGAAGATCGAATCTTCCGATTTCAAAACTTTTTCTCGGATTCATTAAATAAACATATTTATTTAATTATCCAATAATCAAATTATGAAATAAAATTCAATGAATCATATTCAAGTGAATTTACCGAAATGCCCTTACATTGGTATTTTGTCCATTTTAGTCCGAAATTGATCTAATCAATTTTGAATGATTCTAAATCATTTCTAAGATGAACTTAGCATGTTCAAAACATCAAAACACCAAAAGCAACCAAAAATCCCATTTTGACTCATAAGGCCGAATGCACCACAAATGTCCCATTTTGTGCACTTTGTCATTTCATGCATCAAAACACATCAAGATGTAATCAAATGGACATGAAACTTTATATGCATCATATACACATCCAAATGCACAACATATATGAAAAGCCCCAAATTTGGAATGGGTCATGAACCCTAATTTTTCAATTTCATCAAATTGGACAAATTAGACCAAATTGGTTAAATCCAATACTTCAATCATCTTTCTTCCATCCAATCAAAGTCTCAACACAATGAAACAACTCAAGATCAAATCTAGGTCATCTTAGAGTGGGTCAACAACTCTAGATTAGCAACATGGTTTCCAAAACCTTAAGAGAATACTTATAACTACATTAGTCCAAGCTTCCTTCATCATACATGCTCTACACTTTCACCAAAACTTCCATCATCAAAAACACAAGGAATAAAGAAAGAAATAATCTAAGAACATCATATGTTATAGCCTAGATCCTAAGGAACATTTTCCTTTCTAATAGCAAGTTGGAAAAACTTACTAAAATCCAAGCTTTCTTTGATTTCTTCTTTCTTTCTCACAAGGTTCCTTTGTCTCCATTAATGGTGTTTTTTCTTAAAGTGTATTAGGTTATCAAATGAAAATGAAATGAAAACAATATATACTTGTTTTACTTTAGCCTTGGCCGAAATTGGCTAAGCCAAATACAAGAAAAATAATTTCAATTTCATTTCACTTTACATTTAGTCAACTTGCATAAATATCTTAATAACACTTTATTAGATATTTAATTAAGTCAACAAATGCAACTAAGATAAATATAACTCTTATATATTAAGTGTATTGGCCGAAATTAATGGAAAATAAAGGAAAAAGATATTTTAATTTTTCAAACAATTTTGAACAAATATCTTAAGAAGTCAAAATCAATTTGACAACCTTTTCCTTTAATGTAAAGTCAAACATTTACACTTATAATCATTTCCTAACTTTATCATTTGGTGATATATTTATATTTTAATTATATTAATCATTTAACAATTAAATAATTAATTAATTAATTAAATACAAATATATCAAATATATGTATTATATTTACTTTAAATATCTCAAATACATATATTGATGATATATGTCAAATACCTTTATTTGACCATTTATTAATGTGTATTTAATAATATCATATATTAAATACAAATACACATTAATTAGGAAATGACGGTTCGGCCCGTTCGCATGTATTTTTCGTTTAACGTTTAAACGATTTATAAATAATCATCATTATTCATAAATGTTGCTCTAGTGCTCTATGAGTATGTTTCATTATTGAGACTCTCTAGATTCAGATATATCCGTCACGAAATCCAATTTCATGTATATAATCTATCCACCCGTAGATTATGACGATCACGGATAATCTCGCTGAATCATACAGGTCGAGGTCATTGCATACGTATAATCCCTCCGTCACAGGTATTCGGATAATCCCAGAGATATAGATGTAAACGTCAAATCTCTATAGGTATTATCCCGTCGACGTATCCATTAGCAATCTCTAAATAACATTCGGAACTTACTTCCGAGGTATACTGTGGCCACAGATTTAACAGATTGCTAATAGTATATGGACTACCTATGCTCTGTACACAGAACTGACGGATCCTATCTTGACACACACAGGATATCCTGAGGATCGGTCCACACCCAACGAACAGGCGGAGGTCTGATCTAAATAGATCGGTGACGTGACTGCCATCTAAGTGTGGAGGATGTCTCATACATCCACAGTGGTATCTCAAGTCGAATGACCACTATGCTACTCAACCCGAGAAGATTCTTATTGACGTTGGCGTACCATCCATTAAGAATCTTCGGTGAGCCGTTCAGTGTTTATACACTATAAACACCTACACGTCTATACGAGTCTCCCCAGACTCATGGTTCATTGGATAAACCATCGGACCAAGTCTCGATATACGACATGTACTGGTCTCAACAGATTTGACTAACCGACCCATGTTAGTGAATCTTGACCAGGAACTTTATTTGATAATATATATCTTTAGCAATGACACTTCCCAATGTCAATTACAAACTATCTTTGTAACTGTGTATTGCATTATATATTATCGGGTCTTTGTCTAATATATACATATCACTAAACCACATTTAGTTTCAATCTAATCGTAATCAGATCGAATACGTATATAAAAACAAGAGGTGCAACCACAAATAAGTAATATTATGGAATAAGGGGATGTTCGTATTCATGAATCATACATAAATACGGTCCGGATTGGCGCTCTGAACACCAACCCCAACAATTTCTCCCACTTGTTCCAGTGCCAATCCACGGTATCATATACACGTCTAAATGTGTATCATATGCACATGGCCCTCAAAAGCTCACCAGTACTTAAGAGGTAAGAAACAAGTCCGCTATGACATATTGAGTTTGTCAAACAAACTCCATCGTTTCCCATAGTCAGCATCATTCATATTTTTGTAGAATCTAAATTATACATTAATATGACACTGATGCTACATCAGTATTATGCTACAGCTACTAAGTTGTCCAAGTGTTTAGGGATCAAATCCAAAATACTATATGGACAACCGCAAGCACAACACCAATATAAAACTTCTAATTTACAAGGTCACTATGCAACTTCATAAGTCAATACTTCATAAGTTGCATCTAATTCTACTCAGATAGTATAATCCTTCGTGACACTCCCACTGCATCTTTTGTGACTCTTTATGACGTAGACTGTCTAACGTCATAATTAGTCTCAAAATTAATATGACCCTAATGGTTGCAGACTGTATTCTCCATGAATTAGAAACTCGTTCTTAATATCTCAAAGATCACAAAGAACGTGTTTCAAGATCCATCATATGGTCTATTGGATATCAAAATAACTCGTAACAATTACGATTAAATCGATATCTTTAATCGCACATAATAAAGTCTTTATTACGTCATCATCAAATGATACATAAGATTGATTAGACATTCTAATCAACATCTCTTTCGAAAAAGGAATCATCATTTACGAAAGATGAATACTTTATATAAGACACACAATAACTGTCCAACAGTTATACTAACTGTCATACAGATAGCCTAGTTATGTCCTTTATTAGATCATATCTAATGTACGAATAATAGGAGTATCTCACAAGTCTCCAAGTTTTATATCATATATAAAACTTTATATCAAATATAACAGAGACTACCCCACTGCTTTCACGGAGTAAAGAAGACTTAGGTAAATCTTTTACCTCACAAACATCTCATTATTACTATAATAATGACAATGTCGTTAGGATACATAACACTAGAAAGTAATTGTACGCTCCCACTAACCCTTCTAATCACATATGTATTCTCTATACTTTGACAAGATCAGACAATCTGATGATATCAAAAACAAAGAAAACACAGATTTCCGGAAGACTTATCTGAGTCTACAATAGGCTCTATAAGTTAGCACACTAAACTGTGATCTCAGCAGAATACAAACTCTATGGCCATTCCAGAATGAACTCTTCAAAATAGGGAAATCACAACTGATCTCTTATTTGAATAATTCATTCATAAAACGCCACGTTGCATTCTTTAGCTAAAATATATAGTTTAATATTAACATTAACCAATATATCTTTAATTTTTCAATTAGTGTGACTAGAGATAAGTTTTCTCAGAATCTGCAATAGATTGCTGAGTATAACATTTCTCACTGTCATACTGTAAAGGTCAAACCTTTAACAAGCTCACACTGCTTTCGCTGCGCAAACAATTAGCACATATCATGAACTAATTCATAATGAAAGCATAATCAATTTCAAAACTTGATCGTAGTAAGCTATGAACAATCTTAGATCTATGGTTCAATGGTGAACTTCCAGAATCGATATCAAATATCGCTTCCATTATAAGTTATAGGATAATTTTTCTTCAATAAGAAAACAACGGAACCATTAAGTATCAAATACTCGTGAATGATTCTGTTATCCTATTGGACTTGTACGGAAGATGTATAAGGGTTGTTTCATCTTATTAATTACGTAGTTCCATTTATAATTTATCATTCTCACATTTGACTTCAATAAGTCAAGTCTTTTTCTATAATATTTAACATCTGATGTTACACACCAAGTAATAAAACGATTTTATTACTTAGAATCGTAGGAAAAGATATTCTATTAAATAGAATACAATATTCTATTAAACATAATAAATGATAAACTTTTACTTATACCTCCGAGGTGTAAGTAATTTCCATTATATAACTTATATAAAAGAAACATTCAAATCTTAAACTTTTCAAGATTCGGATTTTCTACCTATACATATCATATATGCAACTATAGAAAATAATGGAACATTAATTAAAGAGATGAATTAGTGTTACTGGAGCATAACCCCAAGAGTATTGAAGCTAATTCGGTAACTTTCAATATCAGACGAATCAAATCATATAAGATTCGATTGCTCCCAATACTCAATTCCATCAAAATGGAATCGTGGAAGAACAATATTGAATATGAATCATATTCACTAAATTACCTTAGAACTAATTGCTTTAAATTCATATGTTTGATCGTATCAAAATTCTTTGAACTGTTCAAAGACATGTAATGAATTTTGAGGATCAAGTTTTCTAAAAGCTTTAGATTGAATATATTTGAACAAGTCAAAAATGTTCAATCAACGTTTCATCAGAACGGATTGAAAGTTCTTGATACTTTCAAGACTTTCAATATGTATTCCTTCAGAAACACGTAACTAAGTTATGACAATTCATCAACTAAGTTACGAAATAAAGAAAACTACCTTAAGCAATTATTATTTATTAAACCACATACATCCAATGTACAGTTTAAATAAATTTGGTGGTCCAATGACAATCATTGGTTAAACGAGATCTTAAGCACCTTCCTGAATACAATATTCATTAAATGGATAAGAATATGTGGTGTGATCTAGTATCAAACCATCCTTTACCATACGGAATAAGCATACAATGCTTAAGTGATTAAACTCATAAAGCACCGTTCTAAATTATTTACTTTACCGAATAATTTTTCTTAATGTTTATCTCTACGTCAATGACACTACTAGTTATTATAAAATATGTAACAATTGTTTATAAAGAACAAGTGACTATCCAATAGTCACGAGTTCCGATATCAAATATCAAAATAATCGTTTAACCAATATTTTAAATAACTAGACGGGAGATCTGGTATCCAATACCTATAGTTGTAGTATTTGTGAAAATCAATATTTTCTATATACAATTTACACATCTCATTTCTTTAGCTTTACTATTTGCATTCAACTATTCACAACAATTGTAAATAACTGATTAGCAAATTGTGTCAGACACATTACCTCTAAAGGTAATTAAAGCTTAGAAACGTCATTACTAGATAAACAAATACCTAATAGGGCTTTCTAATGCCAGTCAAGAATCTCGAGACATGAACTAATTCAAGTCAATTCTTAATGCATAAGAGACTATTGTCTCTAAAGTATTATATCCTAAAGGGATATCTATCTAGATTATCTATCATGACTTAGAAACTAAGTCATTAACCATCTTGATTTTTCCAGAAAATCGGAATAAAAGTTCCCGATGGTTTAGACTAATCTAATAATATCCAAGTCTAATAGATCTAGAACCTATTCTAGAATTACTGCAACCAAGAGTCTAGTCAGATAACATATCAAAATATGTGTGCAGTAAATAAAAGTTTAATTCTATCTACTATAGAATAAGGAAACAAACAAACGGCAATTTCCATAATAATACACACTGCCAAAGTTATGGAATATTTTAAACTTAGCAATGCCTCCCACTATTTTACGTAATACCGTAATCCCCAACGGAAAAACGAGAATTCAATAATTAAATCGAATTCCATAATGGGAAGAGGACCCCATGAATATATTTCGACTCACAGCAGAGGCACGGTCTCGCCTACGTATATTCACAGGTAGACAACTCATTGTCAATCACTCACTAGTGACTCCTTGGTTCCGGTCCTGGTCGTTTCTCGTTGTCGCTGCAAAGGCAGGCCCACAAGGAGACGTACCAAGGTTAAACTTGCCAATGATAACTCAAGTTACTTGCGTAACCCTGACAGCTAGGGCACGTTCAGGATTCCGCTTTCACTTGAATTATCTAGTATCTAATATACATTCGGCATAAACAAATTTCTATCACCTACATCCTCACAGCAGAGGCACGGTCTCGGATGTAGTCAACGAAAAGATATTTATAAACCGTATTGACAAGACGGACCAATAAACAAGTATTCCAAATAAGTACTATAAAACCTTATTAAGCGGGGATATTCCATTAAGTGTCATACACCCTAAATCTAATCAAATTAGATTATAAATGCATGTATAGAGTCAAGAAAACATGATTAAACATTGAATAAAACAAGCTAATCATTTATGAAGGCCTAGAATCAGACTCGCTCTGATACCATTTTGTATGGGGTTTTTAGGGGGAATATCCGGTAACGTAGCGGAAGCGGCGGAAGATCGAATCTTCCGGTTTCAAAACTTTTTCTCGGATTCATTAAATAAACATATTTATTTAATTATCAATAATCAAATTATGAAATAAAATTCAAATGAATCATATTCAAGTGAATTTACCGAAATGCCCTTACATTGGTATTTTGTCCATTTTAGTCCGAAATTGATCTAATCAATTTTGAATGATTCTAAATCATTTCTAAGATGAACTTAGCATGTTCAAAACATCAAAACACCAAAAGCAAACAAAAATCCCATTTTGACTCATAAGGCCGAATGCACCACAAAGTCCCATTTTGTGCACTTTGTCATTTCATGCATCAAAACACATCAAGATGTAATCAAATGGACATGAAACTTTATATGCATCTCATACACATCCAAATGCACAACATATATGAAAAGCCCCAAATTTGGAATTGGTCATGAACCCTAATTTTTCAATTTCATCAAATTGGACAAATTAGACCAAATTGGTTAAATCCAATACTTCAATCATCTTTCTTCCATCCAATCAAAGTCTCAACACAATGAAACAACTCAAGATCAAATCTAGGTCATCTTAGAGTGGGTCAACAACTCTAGATTAGCAACATGGTTTCCAAAAACCTTAAGAGAATACTTATAACTACATTAGTCACAAGCTTCCTTCATCATACATGCTCTACACTTTCACCAAAACTTCCATCATCAAAAACACAAGGAATAAAGAAAGAAATAATCTAAGAACATCATATGTTATAGCCTAGATCCTAAGGAACATTTTCCTTTCTAATAGCAAGTTGGAAAAATTACTAAAATCCAAGCTTTCTTTGATTTCTTCTTTCTTTCTCACAAGGTTCCTTTGTCTCCATTAATGGTGTTTTTTCTTAAAGTGTATTAGGTTATCAAAGAAAATGAAATGAAAACAATATATACTTGTTTTACTTTAGCCTTGGCCGAAATTGGCTAAACCAAATACAAGAAAAATAATTTCAATTTCATTTCACTTTACATTTAGTCAACTTGCATAAATATCTTAATAACACTTTATAAGATATTTAATTAAGTCAACAAATGCAACTAAGATAAATATAACTCTTATATATTAAGTGTATTGGCCGAAATTAATGGAAAATAAAGGAAAAAGATATTTTAATTTTTCAAACAATTTTGAACAAATATCTTAAGAAGTCAAAATCAATTTGACAACATTTCCTTTAATGTAAGTCAAACATTTACACTTATAATCATTTCCTAACTTTATCATTTGGTGATATATTTATATTTTAATTATATTAATCATTTAACAATTAAATAATTAATTAATTAATTAAATACAAATATATCAAATATATGTATTATATTTACTTTAATATCTCAAATACATATATTGATGATATATGTCAAATACCTTTATTTGACCATTTATTAATGTGTATTTAATAATATCATATATTAAATACAAATACACATTAATTAGGAAATGACGGTTCGGCCCGTTCGCATGTATTTTTCGTTTAACGTTTAAACGATTTATAAATAATCATCATTATTCATAAATGTTGCTCTAGTGCTCTATGAGTATGTTTCATTATTGAGACTCTCTAGATTCAGATATATCCGTCACGAAATCCAATTTCATGTATATAATCTATCCACCCGTAGATTATGACGATCACGGATAATCTCGCTGAATCATACAGGTCGAGGTCATTGCATACGTATAATCCCTCCGTCACAGGTATCCGGATAATCCCAGAGATATAGATGTAAACGTCAAATCTCTATAGGTATTATCCCGTCGACGTATCCATTAGCAATCTCTAAATAACATTCGGAACTTACTTCCGAGGTATACTGTGGCCACAGATTTAACAGATTGCTAATAGTATATGGACTACCTATGCTCTGTACACAAGAACTGACGGATCCTATCTTGACACACCAGGATATCCTGAGGATCGGTCCACACCCACGAAAGGCGGAGGTCTGATCTAAATAGATCGGTGACGTGACTGTCATCTAAGTGGAGGATGTCTCATACATCCACAGTGGTATCTCAAGTCGAAGGACCACTATGCTACTCACCCGAGAAGATTCTTATTGACGTTGGCGTACCATCCATTAAGAATCTTCGGTGAGCCGTTCAGTGTTTATACACTATAAACACCTACACGTCTATACGAGTCTCCCCATACTCATGGTTCATTGGGATAAACCATCGGACCAAGTCTCGATATACGACATGTACTGGTCTCAACAGATTTGACTAACCGACCCATGTTAGTGAATCTTGACCAGGAACTTTATTTGATAATATATATCTTTAGCAATGACACTTCCCAATGTCAATTACAAACTATCTTGTAACTGTGTATTGCATTATATATTATCGGGTCTTTGTCTAATATATACATATCACTAAACCACATTTAGTTTCAATCTAATCGTAATCAGATCGAATACGTATATAAAAACAAGAGGTGCAACACAAATAATAAAGTAATATTATGGAATAAGGGGATGTTCGTATTCATGAATCATACATAAATCGGTCCGGATTGGCGCTCTGAACACCAACCCAACCGCTTTGACTTACCATCAACACAAAAACACTACCCTAACCTAATTTCCTAAGACTTCAGAGTTCTTTAGAAGAAAAATTGGTAGTCAAAGTTTCGGAATCGCGAGTTCACAAAGTTGATCCACTCAGAGACTTTAGAGGTTTTGAAGAAGGCTTCTTGTGGTGTGAGCTCGAGGAGTTCTTCGAGTTATTACAATCTAGAGATATTTGAGTCGTGATGAAGTTATCACCATATGTTCTATACCATTACTATAAGTTTTTCTCAATATAGTGAGATTCAGTTGATAGCTTTATATCCGGAGTGGTTTTTTTCTCGCATGAATTTTCCACTTCGTTAATAAAATCTTTTTGCTAATTATCTAGTGGTTTGGTTTATTGCTTGATTCATATTGTTTAGACTTAATGGTGTATATTTTTTTAATTCAAAAAACAATAATTAAGACTTGTAGGGTCAGAACTTAGGTAAACTTCAAATTTTCAACTGGTATCAGAATCTGACCGCGATCCTTGACTCGTTTAACTGTGGAAAGAAGTCAACCGTTAAATTTTCCCCTGTTATTTGATGGGACTAAGTTATTGCATTGGAAGGTTCGCATAAGAGTTTCCCTTACGCCATTAGATGAAACGGTCTCGATGTCAGTAGAGCATATGTGGATACCTCTCGTGGTTATAGTTTATGGGGTCTCTTCCCGTAAAGATAAACTAATTTAGACCAATAAGGATTTTGATGCTAGAAATAGAAACAGCAAGCCATTAATTTCATTCATGCTAATATTTGCTCCACAGAGTTTATGAGAATTTCTATGTGTGAGATAGCCAAGGATGCATGGGAAATCCTTCAGAGAATTCCTGAGGGTAACTAATCCGTTAAAATTAATAGACTTCAAGAGCTTGCTACTAGGTTTGAAGTCGCTAGGATGAAAGATGATGAAACATTTAATGACTTTTACACTGAGATTAACCATATCGTTAACTCTAGCTTTAACCTAGGCAAGACTATTCTTATGAATATGATAGTAAGAAAAATCATTAGATCCCTAATTGAACTGTTTTTATCGAAGATCACAGCCATCGAGGAAAGTAATGACATAGATCACCTTAAACTAGAAGACCTTATAGGAAAACTTCAGGTTTATGAAAGAAAACTTCCTGAATTTAGAAAGTCCAAGACCATAGCAATGAAGACTACAAAGGATGTTGGTCATGATTCGTCAGGTGATCATAAGGATGATACTCTCACAAATACTGATTTGGCCATGTTTGTTAAAAAGTTTAAGAAATTTCTTAAGATGGAGAAGAGTGGTCATAGCACTGATATGGACAGAGAGGACAAAATTAGAGAGAATAGTCATAATAGGAATGAGTCTATGAGGATAAAGATACAAAACCTCGCGCTACCCAATGCCATGAATGTGAATGGTTTGGGCCTATAAGATCTGAATATCACACATACCTAAAATCTAAGGACAATAAAGTTATGACAGTCTCACTTAGTGATCCAAAAGATAGATATATTTCAGATGAGTCTCATAAGGATAAAAATAATTTTATTGCATTTTATGCTAGTGTGATAGGTGAGAGAGAGGATAATATTAGTGATGTAGATGTTATCTCAAAATTATATCACGGTGAGTCCACTGATGATGAACTTCAAGTAGCTTACACGGAACTGTTTAATGAGAGCTTAGCTATCAAGAAGATGAACATTGAGGTCAATAAAAGGCTGGAATAATTGGAATTATAAAAGAATGAAGTTAAAGCCAAGCTTGACAAGAGCCTTAGTGTTATTGATGACCTGATAAGAGGAATAAAAAACTAGTTGCTAGAGTCACATCTTTAGAAATAGAACTTGAGAATGCTGGAACCCAGATATTTATATTTTCCAGTGGGACTGAGAAACTAGACCGCATATTAAGGATTAGTGTTGGGTCAGAATATGATAAGGCATCATCGTTTAAAATTATACCTATCCATCTTAAACTTGACTTAGGAAAGAAACCTGTTGATGAGCATCATATTATCCCCCTGTTGTTCCCCCTCCTATAATCCAATCTCAATCTAGAGTTGTGGTGGGTAAACCTCACTCTCGTCCGAGGTTTTTGTCTTTTTTCTATCATTATGGCAATACATGACATATTAGTCCTAAATGTTACATGCTGCACAAAAAAAGACTTAAAAGTGGTCCACCTAGATTTGATCATTTGAATCTAGTTCGTCAAGTTTCCGCATAAGCTAAATAGACGTAATTCATTAGCGAGAAACTTGCACTACTGACAATGAGTTCTAAAGTTAAGGAGAATCCTAAGAAAGTTTGGGTGAGGAAGTGAGATGACTTCCAATCAACTTCTGGATGCCTTTCGGTGTACCTCTTCTTAGATGTTATATTTATATTTCCACATTACATGTGTGCGCGCGTGTGTTTTATGTGTTTGCACGACTATTTTTTTAATTTTCACTGCATATAGTGTGTGTTTTGTTTTTATTATATTTCCATTGGTATATAGGATGGAAATTTGAGTATAAATTTCATAACCTATTTCAAATAGACGGTAGTATAATATGCACTCAGGAATACAACTTCATGTACCATTTGATAATGACATGCCATGTTATGTCTTTTCTTATTTTTATGTTAAAAGAAAAATATAAAATGAAAAAGACCAAAGAGATTTTCTGAATTGAGAGAGCATGTAAAAACATGTTCATGTGGTCTTGATATGTAGGATATATGGTTATGCATGTGTAATATGCTTTAATTTTTCTTGATGATCTATATGCATAAGGGTGTGTAATGGAAACCCTTAGTATATCTTGTGCTTGTATTTCACATACATGTTTTTTATCTTGAGGTTTTGTCGTATGTATGAGTTTTAGGACTAGCAAAATATTGAATAAGTCTTAAGCGCAGAAGAGCCAAAGGGCCAAATTGGAAAGATAAAGGCAAAAATCATATCTCGAAAAAGTTTGCTTAAGAGCTCATATTTAGGGGGAGAATACTATAGCATGTAACTAATATTGCTTATTTTTAGGTCTTAGCAGCACTGGGTCTGAACACCTATTTTATGGACTTGGTGTGACATGAAATGCACATACAAGCGCACACAGAATTAAGAAGAAACATAAAAAAAAAAAGTAAAAAATTACTAAAAATAACATTTCAAGCAAGTATAATGATAACTGGACAATAGTCAACTGTTTCACGCAAGGTCTTGCTATGCTTTGTTGTTTACATCATATACATGTGTGTATTATTTAGCATGACCAAACATAGTGCATATATTTCATGTCATAAACAGTTGAGTACTACCCAGTTATCATTGTACTTGCTTGAAATGCTATTTTTAGTTTTTTTACTATTATTTTTTTATGTTTCTTCTTAATTCATTGTGTGCTTGTATGTGTGTTTCATGTCATTACGTGTTGCATTTCATTTAGAATTGCATAATTATGAGTTTTTTTATTTACTTCCTATGTGTTCATTTTATGAACTAAATTATGCTGTCAGTGATAGGGGATAAGTTAGGTTTATATGTAATGTGTGTCTAATTTTTGATATCTTGCATAATGTTTGATTACCCAATGTCATTTCGTGAAAAAAAGATAATAGAACATCCATTTTTTGATATCTTCTTTTAAGAGGCAGTATGATATCTACCTTTACATGAATGAGATTAGTATTTTTTTAGATTATTATTCCATTTTATATACTCTTTATATTCCTATGTTTTTCACGATATCATATTATTTTTGGATATTTCAGGTGAGCAGAATTAGTAGTTGTGGTGGCATTTAACTTCAAGACTATTCGTTTAGGTATTAGATCGAGTCATATTATAATAAGTCACTGTCTTGATGGTTGGTAGTTGATTATTTTATTTTTAGATCTTTTACCATAGTCTTTGTATTAAGTAGTAGTTTTGTGATGGAATGTTAAAGGGGAGATTGTAAGTTCCATTTTTGTTGATAATGTCTGTAACAAAACAAGTTTAATTGAGTTATAATGAGTTTTAAAAATCTCGGAATAATTGGACGGGTATTTATAGACTTGTGTGAATATGTCAGATATTCATTAGTGTTGCGTTCGTATTTGCATTCGAACGAGTGCCGTTCCTATCACGTTCGTGTTTGGGTTTGAACAAAACTTGGCAGTAGGTTACTGTCTGTAGTGCGTTCATCTTTTCATGTGAACAAAACCTTCCAGTGTGTTTGCGTTCAAGATTGTGTTCAAACACTCTTACGGAACAGTGCATGTTCGTCTTACATTCGATGAGCGTTCGAACAAAATTACGGGGCTGGGTTATTTTGGACTCGTTCTTTGGGCCAAATTTGCATAAAGAAAAACCTATCTTTACCCTACCTATATAAACAAACATAGAGCCACTTTACCATCGATTGGAACCAAATTATTCAAAGCTTAAAATTCTTATTGTTTCAACTTTCTTGTTAAACCACCTTGAAGACTTCATTGTTTTCATGTCTTCTTTATTTTGGTGAGATTGAGCTTGACTTACCATCAACACAGAAACATAATCCTAACCAAATTTCCTATTCATGGATACTATTCACATATATGGTATAATATTATCCATAAATACGATACTATTCATATATATGATACTATTCACGTATATGGTACTATTCATATATACAGTACTAGTCATATATACGGTACTATTCATGATGAAATAGTAAAAAGTCGGTTCAAGTGAGAAGCCGATCGTCATCAGAAACATGACAGGAAAGTTCAAAATTCAGAAGTTCAAATAGAACAACTTTTCCCTATGGAAACTTAAAATAAAAACAATCTTGAGAAAAGACAATTGCTTGATGGAAATTGGAGAGAGACTAGATTGAATTACTGATGAAAAATGGAAGGATATTGATGACAATGCTATGGGCAGCTGGCATATAGCCTTAGCAGATTATGTGTTATCCAGTGTTGCAGAGAAGAGGATTGGAAAAGAGATTTGGGATACAATTACCATATTGTACGAGGTCAAATCATTACACAACAAGACCTTCTTGAAGAGGAGACTTTACACTCTTTGAATGAGTGAGACAACATCTATGATGGATCACATCAACAACTTGAATATAATATTTTTTGAACTCATTGTGTTGAATTATAGTATATCAATAAATGAACGTGAGGAGATTCTACTTCAAAGTCTATCTGATTCGTATGATCAAATTATCATCAACTTGACAAGTAACATTGTCACTGGTAATCTAGTCTTTGACGAAGTTGTAGCTACTGCTTTAGAAGATGAGTCTAAGCGTAAAAATAAGGATGACAGATCATCTATTTCATAACAAGTAGAAGTATTAGTGATGACAATAGGGAGATCAACGGAATGTAGGTTAAGTGAGAGTCAAAACCATGACAAATCGAAATCAAAAGGTAAAAAAGAATGTTAAATGTACAATAATGGCAAGAAACGGCATGTCAAGAAAGATTGTTGGAATCTAAAGAATGGTCTCATGTTGCAACAAAATCTCAGGGATGTGTTGCAAGTACTTCTGAATAAGCATATTATAGTGAAGTGGTAATGGTTTCCAATGATAGCAAAAAATAGCTAAGTGATTCATGGTTGGTTGATTCTACAGCAACATAGCACATGAACTTTAGGAGAGAATGGTTTATGTCATTATGAACCTATATTTGGAGGATCGATTTTTCTTGATAATGATCATGCCTTGAAAATTACTGGGAATAGAACCATCAAAATAAAGATGTACGATAGTACTATTTGCACTGTATATGTTCGACATGTTTTGGGAATGAAGAAAAATTCCTTGTCAATTAGACAGTTAGATGACCTCGGATACAAGATCGTTGTTGAAAACGAGATATTAAAAATGGTGAAATGAGCACTTACAGCCTTGAAACCTAAAAAGATCTCAGCAAACTTGTATATGCTCATAGAAGACTCGATTCAGGAAGCAACTGCCTTGGTGGCATCACTGGATTCTGGAGAGGAAGCTTCTATGTTGTTGCACCAGAAACAATGCCACATGTCAGAAATATGGAATGACAATTCTCCTAAATCAAAAGCTACTCCCAAGATTGAATGTAGTTAGTCTACTATTTTTTGAGCATTGTGTTACAAGTAAGCAAAACAAATTAAAATTCAGCAAGTCATGTGCTTGAAGTAAAACTATTTTAGAATTTATTCACTCTGATGCTTGTGAAACACCATTTTCATCTCTAGGAAAATAAAAATATTTTGAATCATTTATTGATGACTTTTCTATAAGATGTTGGGTGTACCGGATCAAAAATAAGTCAGATGTGATGCCAGTTTTCAAAAGCTTCAATGCACAAAATAAAGTAGAAACTACTACACCATACTTTCCTAAAAAAATGGCATGGTAGAAACGATGAATAGAACGCTGCTGGAAAAAGTAAAAGCTATGCTCATAACAACTAGTCTACCAAAGTATTTTTGGGCAGAAGTAGTTGATACAACATGTTATGTTGTAAATAGATCTCCATCAACAGCAATTGATCATGTTATGTTGTAAATAGATCCCCATCAACAGCAATTGATTTGAAGACATAGATGGAGATATGAAGCGAAAAGCCAGCTGATTACTCATCTATTCACATTTTTGGTTGTCCTGTATATGTGATATACCACGCTAAAGAAAGAACAAAGTTGTATCCAAAATCTAGAAAATATATTTTATTGGGTTATGCTGATAGAGTAAAGAGGTATCGCATATGAGATCCCACTACCTACAAGATCCTCATCAGTAGGGATATGATATTTGTAGAAGATCAACTGTAGAAAGAGGAAATGATAACATTTCAAAAGAATGTAGAAAAACTACAGCAGTACTAGAGAAAAATAATCCTGGATAAAAAAATTCAGATTCTTCTGAAGCAGCACCAGAGCACGAGGTACCAGAACCAATTGACTTTGAATCTTCTGAAGTCCGTCGATCAACTCGAGAGAGAAGACCTTCAGGTTGACACTCAGAGTATGCTATAGAAAGTAACATTGTATACTGTCTTCTAATAGATAATGGAGAGACATCAACTTTCCATGAAGCTACAAAATATGTAAATGCATCTTTGTGGATGACAGTAATATGAAAAGAAATAAAAGCTTTGCACAGAAACAATACATGGGATCTAGTACCATTACCATGTGGAAGAGAAGTCATTGGTGATAAATGGGTCTACAAAATCAAGCGAGATAGAAATGATTAAGTGGAGTGGTATCGTGCACGATTGGTGAAAGGATATGCTCATGAAGAATGGATTGATTTCAACCAAATATTTTCCCCGATGATTCAACTTACAAAAATCAGAGTAATTCTGGCTATGTGTGCTGCTTTTGACCATATTTGGAATAGTTGGATGTAAAAATTATATTTCTTCATGGAGAACTTGAAAAAGAAATTTATGTGATCCAACTAGAAGATTTTACTGAAATAGGCAAGAAGAACTTGGTTTGCAGGTTGAACAGATCTCTATATGGTCTCAAATAGGCATCAAGATGTTTGTATAAGAGATTTGATTCTTTCATTATTTGTGTTAGGTACAACAGACTCAGTTCATACCATTGTACATTTTATAAGAGGTTTGGAAATAATGACTATTGTATTGCTATTGTATATGGACGACATATTAGTAATAGACCCTAACAAAGATTGAGTCTAAGAATTAAAGGCATAGTTAGTTAGGGAGTTTGACATGAAGGATTTGAGACCAACAAACAAGATTCTAGGGATGAAAATACACTGAGATAAAAATAATAGGAAGATTTGGCTTTCACAGAAAAATTACTTGAAGAAAATATTATTACAGTTCGATATGGAAGATTGTAAGCTAATTTGTACCTTACTTCCTGTTAATTACAAGTTATCATATTTTATGTCTCCTAGTAATGAAGCTGAGAGGAAGGAGATGTCTCGAATACTGTATGCATCAGCAGTGGGAAGTTTAATGTATGCCTTGATTTGTACAAAACTAGACATTACACAAGCAGTGGTAGCAGTTATTCATTTTATGGAGAATCCTGGTAGATAGCATTAGAATGCTGTTAAGAGGATCCTTAGATATATCAAAGGAACCTCAGACGCAGTATTATGTTATGGAGAATCAGAATTAGTTGCGAGAGGCTACGTGGATTCAGATTTTACAAGAGATATTGTTAAAAGAATATCCCCTACAAGTTATATGTTTGTACTTGCTGGAGAAGCTGTGAGTCGGGTATCCAAGTTACAAAGGAACCTCAGATGCTGCATTATATTATAGAGGATCAGAATTAGTTGCCAGGGGCTATGTGGATTCATATTTTGCAAGAGATATTGATAAAAGAATATCCACTACAGTTTATGTGTTTGTACTTATAGGAGGAGTGTTGTGGCTTTGTCTAAAATAGAATGTGAATATATGGCAGCTACACAAGCTTGCAAGGAAGCTATTTGGTTTCAAAGGTTATTGGATAAGCACAGGCAAAAACAAGAGAAAATTCCATTATTTTGTGACAGTCAGAGTTATTTATATATTACAAACAATCCATCATTCATTCAAGAACAAAATATATAGGGATACAATACCATTTTGTTCGTGAAGTAGTGGAAGAAGGCAATGTGGACTTGTTGAAGGAACACATCAATGCGAACCTTGCAGATTTAATGACCAAGCCTATCAATACAGACAATTTTGCATGGTGGAGATCCTCTTATGGCTTAGCAGAAACGTAAGTTGCTTGAAGATGACAAAGTAGAATGGATGGTGCGAAAACTGATTAGTTCTCAATCAAGTTTCCAAGTGGGAGGATTTTTAAATTCAAAGGTGGTTGCACCGAAAGTGCGAATGATTGAAGAAAATATATATAAAATTTATGGGTGGGTTCTATATGAATAAAAGAAATAATAAAAAAAAATAAAATTCATTATTTACACAATGAATCTCATGCCTATAAATAGAGGCTTTTTAAGAGAGAAAAATATAGTTTATTCTTATGAGTTTGTAAGAGAGTTGTAATTCTCCTATTCTAATAAAGTTTGAGAATGTTCACTCATTGTGTTTAGAGAGAGGTTGTAAAAATTTTTCCACTATAGTCAGAGGAACTGAATTCTGAACATGTTGGGCCTATGGGGGTGATCAATATCCTGTGAGGCTAACTAAGTGAACCTAAGATGTTAAAGCTGAGGGGACACTATTAAACTGCTGGTTTGAAAATATTTTCATGCTTGTACATGTAAAACATTTACTAAAAACATAGACTAAATTTCATGGAAAGTTCATAAATTGGAAACTTCTAATGTGAAAATGTAAAATGAAAACATAACATGTAAACAGATAAATATGACATGAAAACTAAAACCTTAAGCTGAAAAATTATAATCTTGAAAACGTAAATTGTGAACATACGTGACATATAAAATGGAAATACGTAAACTTAATTCATGAAAACAAGACGTGAAAACTGAAGACATAATTGATAACATATAATCATGAGCTGAAACATGTAAATATGACATGTAAATCTGAAAACATAAACTGGGAACTACAAGCATGGAAAACATGGATTGGCATGTACTAGCTTATCCGTACAAGCTCATACAAGACCTATTATCTATTTTGGGCACTGTTTGAACGAAAACCTAACCAGCGCTCTAATATTGACACACACATGCTAACTTCATGAATTACAAACATGAGACGCATTAAATAAATTGATATGTCAACTAAATACATGAGTTGTAAATGTAAACTTGAAAAGGAAAAGTGATAGCGTATGTTGAAGACACAAGGTATAAACATAAACTGATAACCTAAGCTAAAATCATAAACTGAGAATGTAAACTGAAAACTACAACATTAGACATGAAACGTGATTTATGAAACACATTCTAAGAGTGACATATTACGTAAACATATTAACTTGTTAATGTAAAGGGAGAAGTAGCATTAACTCAAAGACTTATTGTTCTAACGTTGGCGTGCCTGAATGCAATTGGAGGGACTCTTGCATGCAATCTAACATGTAATCAAGTACGATTGGCATACTCGAACATACAATTCTAAGCATGATAACGTATGCCATGATAGATGAAATATATGTATTGCGCTGATAATGCTGACATGATAGCTTAAGACACTTATTTGACTTTTAAGATATCCTAAAATTCTGTCATGACATGCTCATGACATGACATGCTCATGACATGACATGATCATGATGCTAATGGGACATTTCCACACCCTTATCATGATTCTAACATAATATCAGTATTTCCATAACATGAATTTTACGCATAATAATATCAAACCGCCCAAACCTGTGGTGGCATGGATCAGACCTATTCCATACTTATTTCACGCTAATAAACACTTGCCTAAGCATGATTTTTACTCCTTAATTCATGGATTTCATAATTTATCAAAAACTCCTAAAACCTAGGGTTTTTGCCTAATTACTCAAACTATGGATTCTAACTTAAATCTTGTACATATCATGTTAATGAAAACCTTTCTAAGTATGGTTTGCACACTAATCATGTAAAAAAATGCAAAATATTTGATAATCATACATGGGTTTCAAGACACCCAAGACAAAATGAGAAATAAATGATGTTAGGGAGATTACTTAAGCTTCATGGAGCTTGAAATACATGAGAACCATCAAGATTATAGCTTGACTTGGAGGATTATCATGGGTTTTGAGAGAAAATCAGACGTGAAGTGGGGAGAAAGAGAGAAAATGATGAAAAAAATCTTAGGGGGCCTATTTATAATGAACCCAAAATTAAGAAATTTTTGTCTAAAAAATCATAGTCGTGTTCAAACGCCTGTGAAAAGTAACTCGAATGCCAGCCCTCTGAAAGGTATATTCAAACAACCTGAAAACACCACTCGAACGAACATTCTTTGGAAACTTTTATTCAAACTTACTAAAGAACGAGTCACAAACACGAATGTTGATTGCATTCGAACTCTTGGAAGAACGTGAGACAAATGTGAAAATGTTGAAATTTATAAACTAAGACAAAATGAATGCAATTTTATTCCAATTACATCTGGACTTGGACAGTAGATGCGGTCAACATGCATATATATTATGCGAGCATAAAGTATCGCATTGCATGTCCTACATGACCGTGATGACCATGACATGTATTACTTTACATGCTACAATCTGACGTGTTACAAGAGACTCTTCTTAGGTCAGGGGTCACGTCTCTAATGAGTGGTAATTATATCACTAATTCCCACTCATTTAACCTAATATCTTGTAAAGTTTCTCTGATTTGATGAACGTTTTGATGTGTTTTTATGTGTTTTGCAGATAAATAAAGTATCGGGACTTAATGGAATCAAATCAGGGCTAAAATGATGAAATCCGGAGCAAAAAATGGCGAAAA
This sequence comes from Zanthoxylum bungeanum, assembly GCA_019454045.1. Taxonomy (NCBI): domain Eukaryota; kingdom Viridiplantae; phylum Streptophyta; class Magnoliopsida; order Sapindales; family Rutaceae; genus Zanthoxylum; species Zanthoxylum bungeanum. The sequence goes on from SKCR01023763.1 coordinate 111,630, forward strand.
TGGAAATTTACTATACGCGTCACGAAGTACAGTTTCAGAAATTCCTATTTTGGGCATAACATATTATTCTGATATCAGATTGAGTTGATTCAAATTGTAGATTAAAAAAGACCCAAAGATCTACAACTTTGAAGAACAAAATAATTTCGAATTCGGAAGGTTTCATGACCGAAATTGATGAACAATCTGAAATTATGTTATGTTTAATTACTAAAGTCATTTTCAAAAATATAAAAAAATTCAAACTTCCACCAAACATGCATGTTTGGTGGAGTGTTTTATGTCATGTTTGGTGGAGTGTTTGGTGGAGTGTTTTGTGGAGTGTTTGGTGGAGTGTTTTGTGGCATGTTTGGTGGAGTGTTTTGTGGAATGTTTGGTGGAAAAATTGGTGGAGCAATTGGTGGAGAAATTGGTGGAAGCCTTTAGATTTTCCTATAAATACCAAACCATTTCATTTGTAATTCTCATGCTTTCCTTAGGGTTTTGTAATGAATTTAAGAATTGCATCTTGTGTGTTTATTTTCAGTAATTTAATTTATGCATTTTTATTTTCAGTAATAGTAGTAGTTTCCTTTATTTTCTTTTCTTTTATGTTTTATAGTTAGATTTCCGCTAGGGAAGGGTGAAGCTTTTATTATTTTAGTTTAGATTAATCTCCCTTAATTATAATATGGAAATTATAATTTTAACATAAAAGATTATACCGCCTTAATAGCTGGTTTTATTTATTTGACATAATATGACACCATATATATGGCCGGTCTTTATGTGACAGATGATTACCGCCTATATGGCTGGTTTATAGACAAATAATGATACCGCATTTATGATCGGTCGGACTTAATTAAAATCTGACTTAATGAGGATATCGCCTATATGGCTGGTTGGTAATATTACTGATAAATTCTATATTATAGTAAGGGAGATTTCTAAATTAGAAATAGTAAAGATGGATCCCCCAACCCCCAGCATTTTATTTTTATTCTATAGAAGTGATGAAACACAATATCCACACACTTAATAATTGATTTTCTTTTTATTGGTAATTCTTTAGTTTGTTTATTGAGTCTTAAGCTTAATACTTCTCGTTAATTGGCCATTAATAAGATTGATTTGGTAAACTTAAAATGAACTTGACGAAGGAATTTTAGGTTTCAACCTTAGATTCAATAGCCTATGATCTTCCTTGAGGATAGATAACCTTTAATAGATTTTCTAACAGGATAGACACAAAGAGCGAGAGTAGCGACTTTTGGAACTTGAACTTAATGAATTCAGGTAACTTGGTTGACATAGACATATGATTAATTGGGTTATTTGAGTATTTGAGTCTGACCATCGACAGAGGCTTTTATATATCTTCGTGTTCCAGGTTAGCAAACTGAATTATTACATATCTATAAGAGAATCAATTCATCTTTAGGATAATATTGTGTGGAATCCCAACCCTAGATCTTTGTGTCTTTTATTTATTTTTCTTAGTATTTTCTTTTGTTTATTTTATTTAAGCAAATCCACATTCAACCAATCAAAAACAATCATTCTCTTCTCCCTTAATTAGAAACTTGTAAATAAATAGTATCAATAATTAATAACAACAGTAGGAATTAAGTCCTCATGGGATCGATATTTATATACTACTTGAACGGTACGTGCGCTTGCGTTATACGCATGTGATTACGCCGGTCAGTCTCCACCTCCGTCGACTTTTCCTCCCGTTGCTTCTTTGTCTGCCCTACAACAACAGTAATACACAGTTTCTCATTCGAAGTTGCTGCAAATCAACTTCTTGCCATCCTTTGGCTCCCATAAACAACCTCGACCCCCTCCGTAGTTGGGAAGCTTCAAGTAGTAGCTCGACACGGCTGCTATTGACTTCATCATAAAGGGCCTCCGTAAAATCATTTTGTAGCTAGACAAGCAATCACCACTGTGAAATCCATCATGATGATCCGGGTATAAGGGCTTGTTCCATTGGTAATTTTGAGTTATGCCTAACATAGGGGAATGATACTTGATCCCGCAAACCCATAAAGTGGGGTATTATCATTTATTAAAGTATTAAATTCCACACCCAACCTATCCAAGGTCTTATTTGATATATTGTCCATAACACTCCCTGGATCCACTAGTATCATGTCCACATCCCTTTTGCCTATATTAGTAGTGATTATAAGCGCACCATCATGGGGATAGCTCACTTTCTATGCGTCATCATCTGTGAACATTATAGGAACAGGTCATGCATTTTGTATTCTCGGGGCCCTCTTATTATTCAACAGTTTGAGGACTTTGATTCTGCAATAGTTCTTCCCATCATGATTTGAATCTCCAGCCAGTGTTCTTCCTTCTACTATAGTGAATACTGGTCGACACTCTCACTACTTGCTGGCCCCAAGGCATCATGATCTATGCACTCTCTCAGGTAGCCATTCCTCACTGAATCCTTAACTTGCTCCTATATGTCTTTGCACCCCTCATTCTCGTGGCCATTCATATTACGATGAAAGTAATAGGATCCATTATTTTGTCGATAAATTGGGAACCTTCTTGAGTTAGGCTCTATTAGCAGCCGTTTATCTAATATTTCACGAGCTACTTAGGACAATAGTCGGTTGAGGGCAATGTACATCATGCCCTCAACCCTTAGGAAACCTTGATACGGGGACTCCTTTCTCGAGCCAGGTTCCTCAGAGCCACATACTTGAATTTCTTCCTCGGACCCGAGCATATCCTACCACAGTTTTTATGACGGTCATATATTCTTACTTCCTTATTCTCTTGATTGTTACCTCCTCAGGATATCTTCTCCTCCTCTTCGAGTGACACAAATCTTCTTGCTTGCTCCAAGGATATGGCATAGTCTGGTATCTCGTGGATTCTATGATAAGACCACAATCGCCCAACCTTTAGTGCGCCCTTCAAACTCTCTTGTTTCTATCGCAAGCCTTATTCCAACCTACACATCCACTCTTCTATCGATGCACCACTAGCTCTACGCTATCTATCTTATTGTAGGGGTGAAGTTGGGTTTACCGTTACGCCTATGAAGTTAACGACTATTACACTGTTGGGCTCGCAGCTTATAGAGAATACAAATAATTCCACTGGGAGGACTAACCAGAGAATAAGGGATCGCCACCTAGTATGAAATGTTAGAAATGATTTAAGACTGCACTACACCCCTCTCAAGGTCCGGCCTTAAACCCATTTTCAAAATAATCTCTTATTAATGCTAGTATAATAATTATGCTTAAATGAGGTATCCTCAAATCTTATAATGAAAAATCACGTAAAAGAAGTTTATATAACACAAAACGGCATAAACATGAATAATAAAGGAAAAGAAAAGAAAAAAGAAAAATGACTTAACATTATTAGGTGATATGAAATTGTACTTGAATAAATTTGGCCATGTATTTCATGGGCCTGGCCTCCAGAGGCCTGGCCGGACATGTCTCAAGGTTGGTCGGACATAATATTCAATTTACATGTCCGGTCAAACTTACTACAAGTCTGACCAAATACACTGCGTAAACCTTGCTAAAACTCTAAAATAGTGAGCTTAAGAGAGAAAAAAAGAGAAAACAACACTGATTCTTGGAGTTCTTTCCCATTGTGTGAATCCAGCAATGACTTAGACTTCAGAAATGGTCTTCTGAGCCATATCATTAGCAAAGGTACTACATGAGGGAACTTTCTGTATTTATAAATGCTTTGGAGTTTTTTTGATATCACAGTATCTCCAGCCAAATGTAAATCTCGTTCTGCAGGACACACACACACATCTGGCCAAAGATATATCTAAACGCGCTCACTGCTTTATATATAGTACATGCTTAGCTATTTTTATGTTACATTTGTTACTGTAAATCTATGTATGTTTAGATTTTTTTTCAATTATACTAGTTTAAGTGATGATATGAATGCACTATTCAAGATATTATTAATATGCATGTTATGTTGTTTATTGTCTGATTATGAAAATAATGTTCGGCCTGACATGAATTATATCACCCTTAAAAAGTAGTATATCCAATCGTACGATCCCCGTGCTATATAATATGCAAACCCAGATGTAAGTTTCATAGCCGATTCTGAACGGACGGTAATATAATTTGCACTCGGGATATAAATGACTGTCAAGTGTTTTGATCTAGGAAAGCACACAGTTTGGTTACGGTTTAAAATTGTAACTGAACCGTGCAACTAACTGTTCGACTTTGGCTGAACCCTAACCGAACCATAGACAAACATTGCGGTCTATGGTTTAGTTTCAGTTTTGACCAAAGCCGAACCGTAACAGTAACCTTAAACCAGTTGAACAGTGCGATTCAATTCAGTTTAAGGTTTGAAATCGTAATTTTTTTTTTTAAGTTAGCTAATTTAAATTTTTATAAAAAATAAAAATTAAAAATTTACTAAAGTGTAAGACTAAAAGTATACATTGATATTTTATTAATTATTTTTTTTTTAAAAAAAAAAGCTTGCACTTAATTAAGCTGCATACGTATCTTTTTGGGGCGTGGAGAAATCAAAGCTGATGTAGGTCTGTTACACTTTATTTTTAATAATATACCCATGAAATTTTATTCATCATCATTGGATAAAACGGTCTAGTTCTAAAGCTTCGATTCTAATTGTGTCTATGTTATCTTACAAATCTTCAAAAGTTTATGGCTGATTTTCTTGTTCACGACGTTCCACCCTACACCAATCATCAAGACACGTTTAAGCTTCTAACATCTCAAGTTTCAACCTTGATCTTCTGTCATCAATAATATTAACGTCCATACTAATCACGATCATGACTGGAAATAATCCTTAATATTTTTGCCACCAATTAAGGATAAGAAATTGCTCACCTAAAAAAATACTTTGGGGAAACTCGAAATTTTTGTTATATATATTTTAATTTTTGAATTAGTAGTGATGGTATTGGTGGACTTTGATTTTTTACTTCGTTTTACTAACCAATTTCTACCAGTAGGAAGCTTAGATTGTCCAGATGGTGTATTCATGAATTGTGTAGTATCAACTATTTGAATATTATATCTACTAACATAATTATTGTATAAATCATGTAAAGTTCTCCTAATATTATCAATAACTAAAGAAACAATCACAATTTTTCACCTAATAAAGCATAATAATTTTGTAACACTTTTTTCCAAATCTTCTATTTTAAACCTTGGATCTAAAACAAAAGCAACAAGATAAATATAATAGTATGTCTCTGTATTAATTAAGTCATTTTGTCCCCCTTGATGCAACACATTTTTTAATTACATTTGAAGGATAATAAAAAAAATATTATTAGGATCATCAAATTCATTGCTAGGATTATAAAAAATATTTTTAGGATCATCAAAAATATCATCAACATTATAAGGTTCATCAACTTCGTTGCTGTTTTTAGGTTCGACTAATACCTCATTAATGTCAAGACTTGTAAGGAGAAAAATATTTAAAGTTGGATAATAAACACCACTTTAAATATTCGTAGTATCATTAAAAACTTTATAATTTCTAAAAATTTTTAACAAACTTTCCAATGATTAGGATATAAACCTACATCATATTGATAGTGAGCAATAAATAGACATAGTAAATCTTTATATTCAAAACTTTCATTTAGCAAAAAATAAGTAGAGTTTGAATATCATGATCGACTTTTGTCGGCCTAACACCTTTTGCTTTACAACAAGTACTCCATTCTCTTCTAATTTTAGAATACGACCAATTAAACTAATTAGAATTCGACCAAATTAAATTAATTAGAATACTACCAAATTAAACTAATTACTTTTTTTAATAAGTGCAATATGAGAGTTTAAAGATTTTCAACTATCTTGTACACATAAATTTAAAATATAACATGCACATCGAATATGATGCATTATCAAATCCAATAGTTAAAAAAATTTTCACTAACCCATATTTCTGAAAATATTACTAATTATTACATAAATATTATATACAATGTGTGCTTCATCAAAAAGACAAAATACAATAATTCTTTTTTGAATAAACCATGAACCATCAATCCAATGACATGTAATGTATGAATGTGAATGAAAATGGTCTCTCCATATTTCAATACAAATTGAAACAAGGCTTTTAAATTTAAAAAATAATTCCCTTAAATTACTTTGATCTTTTGCATACATTTCCATCAATTTTCTTTTACATGTCATCCTAGTAAGGTTACATGTAGTAAGATTCAAAATTCATATAGTAAATCATTCAAAGATATTTTTCACTAAAAGTAAAAGTTGAATGTTCCATGGCAATAAATTTTGTTAGATTATCATTCCAATGAAATTCATTATATATAAATAATTAAATAGAAGAAGAAGAACCTGGATCGGACATAGAAAACCTTGAAATTTGTGTTTGTGTTGTATCAATCTCAAACTCAACTTTATAAGTACTCCTCATATGACCCATCATAGTTTCATACCCACCAGTGTGTTTGTAAATTTTTCCACAATAATTTTAGACATCATGTTCTCATTAGTGGCATCATTCACGACCAATGTGAAATTTATTTAACATTTCAAAACCTCGATAGAATAATAAAGGGGTAATGTAATGAAACAATCGTGCATGGGAATGGTGCCCCTCAGAATCAGGTATCTTGCCTCCATTAATCAATTCTTGAATCTCATGTTTGAGGTGGAAGTAGTGTCAATAGATGTTTAGGTAGATATAAAAAAGTATGGGTTTTGACGACTATTTTAGTTCCAGGGGTTTCAATGGACCTTGCCTCTATAACTTTTCGAACACCTTAGATATGGGTTTGCTAAGATTTGAAAACCTCTTATCTCTAATAATAGCGATCTCAGAGATGCCAGCCTTCATTCCAGAGGGTTTTCCACTAGTTCTTTGATTCTGGCTATAGAATTTTCTATTCTCATATTCTTCTTCCTCGATGTCCATCACTGTTTCTCTTAGCAATTGAAACTCGAAAATCATAAAAGTCCTCCTCAACTTGTAGTGAATGAAGGGCCTTATGCCATTGATGATCATTTTCATTTAATCTTTCTATGAGGGCCCTGTTTGCATTATAAATAGTTGGCTTCTCCAACGGCCAATATATTCTGTAATATTCTCCTCTGGTTTCTGTTTGGAGTTTTCAAAGTCATGAAACATCGAATCAATCTCCATATTTGTGATATACTTTTCCAATAAGGCTTCAGTCAATGCCCTCCAACTATCCTTCATAATTTTCCCCAATTTATGGTACCATGCCTCCGGTGCTTATTTGAGAGAGATCTTAAATAATTTCAGAACTTGGCGCTTAGACAGGCTAGTGCCGCTCATTATAGACATATAATGACGAATGTGTGATTTAGGGTCTCTATTCCCATTAAATCTGATCATATCGGTATTTTGAACTTAATGTGGAGTTGCACTTCGAAAGCTATAGTACCATAATCTAGCAAGTCCTCATGCTTGCCTTTCTTTTTCTAGGCAATAATTTCCATTTTCTCTTAAAACCTTTAGAGCTCGGCTTTGGTATGTGATTTGGCTACTTTTCCGTTGGCATAGTCGACCATATCATCATCAACTAACATAATGGTTTCTTTGATTGTCCTATTTTCCGGCCCCTCTTGCCTGCTCTCACTAGTTTCGTCTCCCGCTATTCAAAGCATCGCTTAGATTGCCACCATTTTGGTGACAACATTGGTTAAACTTTGCAATTGTTCCGCAAACTTGTTCACTATTGACTCCAACTGATCCATGCAAGTATTGTCACTATGGGTGCTATTACTACTTACAATATCCAAATCTGATACTTGCTTCTTGACGAGTCTACCATGTTCCCTAGCCTTTGTGCCACTATGATGGCTTATCACAAAGTGTTAGCATGATGCATGTATGCATGCAATGTATAAAATGCATTGTGTGCTCAAACATCAGCGTATATCCCTCGAACGTTATTCCTCACACACACGTCGTAAGCCTCATATTTTCCCTAGGCATAGCTTTACTCATGCACCAACATGGGGTAAATAAGTTCATTCTCTCATATACTAAAGGTAAAAAATAGTTACCTCGGTTCCGTTTTACTATAAAAAAGACAAATATCGCCCATTTACATAAAAACTAAACCTAATATGGAGACTTTGCCATTGACTAAGAACGACAAATTGGACCTTTAGTAATCTTGGTTATTTTGGGATGGGCTTAGAAATATTTAAGAACATCAAAATAAGCAAAACAAGAAATGAAATTTCTGGATGAAAGCCAATGTGAGTATCAAAATCATGTTTTGGCAGTTTTGGATTCTAATCAAATATTTTTAAGCCCAATGAGGTTTGCATAGAAGGTGACCTATTGACATTTCGAAGTATTTGGCCTAATTATCATGAGATGTGAACTTGTCCGAGTTGAAAAGGCCCAACAAGTTTTACATCTCATGACAAGAGTTTCAAATGGATTCAAAAGATTGGGGACCCAAAGAATAAGAGAGGCTCCTATAAGTTAACATACTTGGGCTTACAAAGGTATGACCTAGGCTTTTATTAGTGAAGGGTTGCCTATAACTAGGTCTCCCCACTCAAGGGTCCAATCGACCAAGTGAACACATCTTTTTTATATCTAAATATATAAGGGATTGTCAACCATTAGGTCTCCCCACTTAAGGGTTCAGTCGACTTAGTGTATGTACCATTAATATCTGATGGTATGTGCAATAAATGATGGTTATCATCATATACCAATCCACCACCTTGAGTGAAAGCCATTTCTTGATATGCAAAACCATCGGGGTTAAAAAATGGTATGCGAAAGATGAAGGCATGGTTTTCCTTAATCTCTTCGTAAATAATACAAGGTATTTTTCGGAGCCGATACTCTATCACTTATGGAGTAGCCATCTGTAGGATCAAAGCGGGATTTACCACTATATTTATGACATCATTAACCACTACACTATTAGGCTTACAGCCCGTAGAGAGTGCGGATAATCCTACTAGGGGACGACTAACCAGAGAATAAGTGAGCCGCCACCCAACATGAAACACTAGGAATGATTTAAGGTCGCGCTACATCTTTCGCAAGGTCTGAACTTTAACCTGTTTGGCTTCAAAATGGTCATTGCTAGATTCGCATTAGGGGAAGGAACTCCAAGAATCAGTGTTGTTTTCTCTCTGTTACTCTTAAGCTCATTATTTTAGAGTTTTAGCAAGGTTTATTTTTGGTGGATCTCTCTAAGCTTGGAACCTCTATTATGAAGGGATGAGACTCATTTTTGTAGTGAAATAAGAGATCTTAGGATGGAAGGGGGAGCATGATCCCCCCTCCTTCAATCAGTATTAAGTGAATGGCAATCACAACGTAAGATACAACTCAAAACATGTCTGACCAGATTTAGGGTTGTATCCGGTCGGATTTAATCAATCATGTGATTCCAATTAATTTAATTTGAACGTAGGCTGATAGCTAGATATATGTCTGATCGAGTATTCGATTTATATTATATGTCCGCACGGACGTAATCGGATCCCTAAACTTTGATAATTGACAATCTGTTCGTTAAATGATAGGTGTTTCATATTCAACCGAATTTAGGGTTTTTAGGTCATGTTCGGCAGAATTGTCTGGCTAAAAAGGTAGGATAGACATAGATGATGTCCAGTCGGTTTTTGACAATGTCTTCTGGAGTTCTTTTCCTTCCTGGTACTGATCTTTGAAATTTCTCAATTTTTGGAGGGTATCTCCATAAGAGACTCATCATCAAGCTATGTATAAAAATGCAGTGTCTACACTACTGCCATTACTCTATGTCGTGTTTATTGCTTTTTTTTGTATTAAAATACTCAGAGACAACGCCAACTGTTAATGATTGTTTTTCAATCCAAAGGCAAGATTGGGAATTACCCTTTGACAAACCTCCCTCAACTGTGAATTTATTTTTTGTGGGAATAACACAAACTTGCAAGAGATAACAATCACACAGGTTCAAAGTTTAACATGGTTCAGTGAAGAGTGATACCAACTTACGTTCACATGAGAAAGATATATGATTTTATTAGTCTGGAGGTAATTACTGACCTGAGCTGATAAAAGGGGAATTAAACGAGATACAGTAAAAATAACTCATCGTGTTATGATTGTCCGGTCTACTTCTCACAATGTAGTCGCGTACATGACTCACTTTATCTCTCTATCATAAACTTTTCTTAGTACTCTTTCTCTCAAATTACAATTCTATTTCTCAAGTTTTTTAGCTAAAAGAACTAACACCCTCTATAATGACTTCAACCCTTTTATATAGATTCTCAAATCACATTTATAATCGACCATGACGTCACTCTGTATCACTTAATCATCATTACACCATTTATGCTCTACATCCACCGCACCTCAAGCCATCTTCTCTGCCACTGTTTCGGCCTGCGGAGGTCTATTAACGGCTAATAGAACTCATGGCTTCATGTGAGTCGTTGCTTTACTATTTTCATCATTAGCCTTCTACATGCACTCCTTTTCTAGTAGAGCATACATCATGCTACTCTAACCTAGCCAGGTATAACTTTGTCAAATCTCCTCAGGTCGGGGTACCCAAATCGCATGGAACATCCCAAATCCACACTTTTAAGTCGTTGGGTTGGGATCACAAATACTTCATCCCCGAAACTCTCCTCAAGGAAAACACCTCATTGCATACTATGGTTGGGTCCTTCTCCCAATCTTCTTCTTGCTTTTGGGCCCTTAGGTCTACCAAACTATCTTAGTCGGATAGTACAACATAAGGCTCATATCCTTAGTCTCAAAGTGAGTGCTGTAAAAAACCACCATCAACTAAAAGAACACAAAATGTATTAAGAAACAGTGTTCGACAATAAAATTGATACCCAACAATATGAGGATAAGAACTCATATAAAAGTAGATATCAAAAGAATTCAGAATAAGTTAAGAAATATTGTTTAACAAAAAATGAGATACCCACTACCATATGAATGAAAAAATGAATGGACTTGTTGACCAATAATATAAAAATTGGGCTTGTCCTACTTTAATAATTTTGTCATTTACATAACTTGCATATTGTGAGGTTGAAAACAGTATCGATAGAGCTTAATAGAAAAATGCTTCTTAAGATGTCTGACAAAAGATAAATCAAAAGTTTGATTTAATGAGGATAAGTACACATTTAAAAGCAGGTTCTGAAAGAATACAAAATACAATAAGAAATATTATTCGATCATAAAGGGATTCTCAACAGTATGAGGATAAGAATTTATATAAAAATAGATATCAAGTAAGAAATATTATTCGATCATAAAAGAGATGTCCACTAACATATGAATATATTTTTTAGTTTAATAATATAAAAATGAATTTGTTCTATTTTAAGAGTAATTACATATTATGCTTTGATAATTTTGGCCTATACATTACTTGTAGATTGTAAAATGACTAATGAAGATAAAACGGGCCTAGAAAGAATAGAACTTGTATAAAAGCATATATCAAAAGAACACAAAATATATTAAACAAATATTGTTCAATCATAAAAGAGATACCCAAATGATATACGAATGGAGGTAGGCATATTATACAAGGCATATCATACAAGCAGGTTAGCTTTGTTATAGGATCGATGGTTCTTAATTTGAGAAAGGTGGTTTCAAATTGGCCCGGTGTTACAAAGGTGAATAACAAGGACAATCCAGATGATAAAGAATATGTTCTTGTTGGAAATGACGAGGAGGTGGGAGCTATGTGGCTGGGGAAAAAGGAATATCCAGTAGAGATTCACTATGTTGGAAAGTTACCAGATGGAAGGTTCACAAGTAGTCTCATTATGATTATTTGGGATGACAGAAACTATCATTTATGTTGGAAGTTCGCAGCCGATCAGAGTACTTATACACAACATGTTGATGGGAGTCGTGCCTTTGTGTTAGTGCTTGACGATCCATCCAAGGATAATATAAAGTTGACCACTTATACTCCTGAGGATGAAACTTTTGATTCTACCGGGACAAAAGAGGTTAACAATTATGAAGTAAGCCGGAAGATTGCCGGAGGTATAAAATATTATTAATAAACTTATTATTCATTGATAAATAAAATCCCAGCTAGGGATATTGTTGTAGCTAGAGAGATAGACTCTAATAAATAAAGGAAAGCTAGCAGAGTGTGTTTGAATTTTTATATGAAAGCGTTTGATTTTTCAACCATACGAGGGGTTTTTCTAAGGGGGAAAAAGAAAAATAGGCTAACAAAAGATAAGAATGTATATAAAAGCAGCTATCGAAAGAACCAAAAATACATTGTTTTGCCAATAATATATAAATGGACTTGTTCCACTTACCCGACATAGCTTAATATAGGAAAACGTTTTGTAAGATGCCTAACAAAGCTAAAACAAAAGCTTCAATGAATGAGGATAAGAACATATATAGTAGGGATTGAGATCCAGTGATCATCAAAATATTTGCTTACCTTTGTTAAACTTTTAAGGATCTATTTACATGTATAATATTCTTAATGAATGGTCAAAATTTATTTCCTAGTTACATGTGTAATATTTCTTAAATAATGGTTAAGATTTATTTCCTTATTTATTTTTTATTTTTATTGATATAATAACCTTCAGCCAACTACATTATAACCTAATAACCTTTTTTTCAACTAATATAACCTGCATTATAACATTATTGTAACATCCCGCCTTAGCAGCAATGTTACCGGTTGGAGACAGGCTAAATCCATTTCCATAAGCCTCTGATTCTAGAAAAATTTCGGCATGAAGTATTTATAACATCATGCAACCTGGCCTATAGCCAGCATCCATTTACAACATGAAAATAAAATCTCGGCCTCAGGCCGGTATCTCAACGTTAAAACAACCTAAGGGCCCAACTAAAATACGATGCAAACATAATATAACCAGGGCTCTATGCCCAAAAATACGTATATACAAAAACTTTTCTAAAATAAATTTGTGCTCAGCACGTTACAACTTATACAAACTAAAACATAAGCTACTAGACTCTTTATTTCCCCCAAGACCTGGTGACTGGCTGACTGCAACGCTGCTATTCGGCTCCTCAAGCTATGGTGTCTGTGGTTGACCGATCAGGTCACCAACCTGCAAAACTAACAAACTGTGGTGGTGTGAGTCATAATGACTCAGTAAGTAACTGTGCTCATTCTTTGAGCGCCAAACACACACAAGGCTTAAATTCTGTTTTCTGTAATAAGTTCAAGCTAATTATCTAATTTTTTTTCATTTGACAAACAAAATCCGAAATCCATTTACAAACATATTAATCTGAATTGTCTGTGATTATGCGAAAATATATATAGTCTGATCTAACTACTTGAATTCTATTCATTCTACAAACTAATCACTTTATTACCGATTCGCTTTATCTAACCACACATACGTTAACTTCTGTTTGCTAATTTCATTAATCAACATTTATAACATAAACACTAAGCTTCTATATTACTATCTATCATATCAAATTCCATTTCGCTTCCATCGTGCTACTCTGATTTCTACTTACTTACTTTATACTTCTTACTAATCTTGTTCAAGTTTTTATTATAACTTTTCTTCTTTTACTATCTTGAAATCATCAAATCGGCATTAATAAATATTCTTTCTAATAAACGTTTAACACACTATTATCAACTTTGCTTACATGTTTGCATAACCACATATTATTGCACTAGTGTTCATAAAATGCTTATCCTATGTAAACATACAACTCATACATTCATCAGTCACATATACATTTAAATGTAACCAAGTTATCATACATTAGTGCTTACAGAATATCCATTCTAGGTAAACTTACAATACATACAAATATCAATCTTATGCACATAGATATAATCATGCTACTATGCATTAATGCGCATTATATGCATTTCAAATGATAATCAGAATGTATGACTTATATGCATGATTTATAAACTAAGCTCTACTCTAACATGTCATGCTTCTATAATGCTTGAAAATCCTTTTCTGAAATATTCTTTTCTAAAAACTTCTTTCTGAAAACTTTTTTTTTCTGAAAACCTTTTGCTGAAAACTACATTTCTGAAAAATCTTTCTTTTTCTTATACTTCTCTCTAAACCGTTTTTCTAAGTTCTTTTTCTGAAACTCTTTTCTGAAAACTGAAATCTGAAATCCTTTTTTTGAAAACCGAATCTCCGCCCATAGGCGCATCTCCGCCCAGGAATATACCATCTGAGCGCTGAGGATCTAGGGGCGTCCCCCCAGTCCTCCACATGTGCATATGTATATAAATCCGTCAATTCCAACAATGTATAACTGGGATGAGTCAAATCCCAAATCCCGAATCCATATGATATCCGTCAATTCCATCTGTATCTCAAGTTACATACTGGGGTGAGTTTTTCCCTCATGCCCCGAAAACCATAAACTCATGCTTTTAAACCTTAAAACTATATCAAACATTTTCTAAAAGCCTTTCTTTTAAAAGTATCTGAAAACTTTCTTTAAAACTCTCTAAATTTCAAAATCATCCTCGACTTCAGTTCTGGAAAGTTCATACAATGTGCATGCACAATGCATTATTCTTTCATAATGCTTGCTCTTCTTTATGCACCATATGCTTATACTACTATACTGATACATACATACACTCATAAACTATTAACTTTCAATTTATTTTCATATTGCAGGGGCTAATTTGGTTCTATTTTGCAAGGGTCGGACTTGGTTCTTCACTTTCAGGGGCTGACTGAACCTCTTGGGCAGGGTCTGACTCAACTTCTAGTTCTCAGAGTTTGATACTACTTACTGATCAAGTTCTGATTTAGTTTTAATTTTTCAGAGTCTGAATTATTTCACTGACCAGGGTCTGAAATGGTGACTAGTCAGGGGCTAATCAAAGGCAAAGTCGGATCAGAAGCAAATTCTGATCAAAAGTAAGGTTGGATCGGGGTCTGACTTCGGGTCAGATTTAGGGTCTGTTCAGGGTCTGACTTAAGGTCTGCTCAGCGTCTTAGGGTCTGCTCAGAGTCTTAAGGTCTGACTTAAGGTCTGATTTCAGGGTCTGATGTAGAGTCTGCTCAGGGTCCGTCTTCTTCAAGGTCTACTGACTAGAGCCTGACTATACTTCTAAGGCAGGGTCTAATTGCAATTCAAAGGCAGAGTCTGATCAGAATCAAGGTCTGATCAGACTCTCTCTGTCTATCATGATCAGGGTCTGAGTTCAAAATCTGATTTCAGGGGCTAACGTAAAGTCTACTCAAGGTCTGCTCATAGGTTAGGGGCAGAATCTGGTCAGGGTCTAAACCCATCCATGTTTCAGAGGCAGAGTCTACTTCTCACTTCAGAGGATGACTTCAAGACCCTTCAGGGTCTGACTATATTCAGAGATTCTCAAAGTTCTACTCAGATAGGGTCTGACCCATGGATCTGACCCGGTTCCATTTAAATATCTTTTCCTCCAAGAGGTTGACCAGACAACAAGTTCTAGAACTGATAAGGGGCTTATCTCAGGGTTACTTGTGGCTTATTCAGGGGCTGATCTAAGCAAATCTTATGGCCGATTTAAAGGCTTATTGAAGGCTACTATGGGGCTAATTTGGATTTCAATTTCAAGAAATATATATATACACACAATCTGATATGCATCATCAATCATGCTTACACTATTTTTCACCTACATAATTCAGATACTTCCTTCCTCACAAATATACTTGATTACTTCATCCAGGAATATACCATATTCACTGTTCTTTACATCTATAAACTCATATTTACCCAACGTTTCATTTTAACATATTGATTTCATTCTTTTATGTTCTACACACATACATCTTCACTGTCATATAGATCAATATATAAACTCAATTCTATGTTTCTGATTCTAATATCAATTTAAAATTCTAAAACATAACATCACACATAAAACTATATTCTAATCATCACATACACAAATCTCATGCTTAAGTCTGCTGTCACTACTTCTTCATCTATCTTTGCTACTATTACTGTTATCGCTCCTACCTTTACTATCTCTGCTGCCCCATTTACATAATTATATCAAATTTCAGATTTTCAATTTTATTTCTTTCCCCTGACTATTAATAACATACAGAACATTTCCATAACTCTTTTACACTGCAAATCTAGAAATCCCTAATTTTTAGGATTCTTGATATAATTTCCCAAATTTCAATCTTTTCAATTCTGTTAATCTGTTCCAAGTTCATACATAAAACTAAAATTAAATTACTTTTAACAAGATTCTAATTCATTATTTAAACCCAATTTCGAGTTTTATCTAAAAACCCTAAATCACCCAAATTTAATCAAACTCAAATCATAGACATAGTGTACTTACTTGAATTTCCTCATGCATCTATGAACACTACAAAGCTACTGACATTGAAATTAGGCTCCCTGACTTTCTTTCCACTCTTCTTCGATTTCTCTTCCTTACTCGGACTCTGCCTCTGCTCGTTTCTTCTTTCTACCTCTGCTCACTAACTCCGGGCGCCAAGAACAACGTCGGATACTCGCCAGAAGTCGGTAACATCACCGGACTTCTCCATTTCTCTGGTTTCTCTCTCTCGGTCCATCTCGGGCTCTCTCATTTTCTCTCATCTCTGTATGTCTTTCCTGTTTTCTCTCCAATATATGTTCAAAAATTGAAACGTGTCTAAATAAATATCTAGGGCTTTTATATACAAACCCTGAAAATAACATTCTAGCCCCTCTGATTTTGGTTATTACTATGCTATAATTAATCCTTTAAAAGTATTCTAATTCTTCAAACAGGCTTAAATAATCCGGGATGTTACAATTATACACAATCTATTTTTATTGATATAATAACCTTTTCTCAACTAATATAACCTTTAGCCAACTCCTACATTAATTGATATAAAATTTAATCTGATTGAGTTTGATTTTGATATAAAGGAAGGAGAAGACTACAAACTGCATGCAACAAGATCATCATCATCATATCAATTGAATTTGATTTTGAAATAAAGGTTAATATTTTTTGTAGAAATTTTTTAATAATTGATATATTTACTATTTATCCATTTTCTATGCTCTGTTTAGCATTTGAAATGTTGTATATCTTTTTTGTTTCAGCTTTTTCATTGATCACTTTAATATTTTTTAAATGGCTGCACCTAAATTTGGTTTGAAAAATTCAAGTGATTTTCCTTTTAATATTAGATTAGGTATGGAGTTTGATTAAGAAGAAGCAGCATATGAATTTTATAATAAGTATGCATTAAGTGTGGGTTTTAGCATCTAAAGAGATACACATGCCAAGAATAAGCGTACTGGTGAAATAACATCAAGAGTATTTATTTGTAGCAAAGAAGGAATTTGATCAATAGATAAAAAAGATCTTCAAAAAGTAAAATATAGAGCGGAAACAAGAACATGATGTGATACTCGATTAATTATCAAGTTAAATAGAAAGAAGAATAATTATTTTGTTCACCATTTTATTACTTCTCATAACCACTTGCTTGTAATGCAAGAGTGTGCCTATATGCTACATTCTCGGAGAAAAATTACAGCTTCACAAGCAATAGAAGTCGACTTGGTAGAGGAATCTGGGATTTCACTTAAATATGCATATGAGTTGATGGGCAAACAAATAGGAGAATGACTGGATGAGCATCTCTTGAATACATAAAATAAGATCAAAAAAACTATCTTATATCACAAAGACAGCAAAAAATGGCGTATGGAGAAGCATGATATTTATTAAAGTATTTTTCTGATCAAACTTTGAAAAATCGATCATTTTTCTACGCTATGTAGCTAGACAATAAGGAACAGATCACTAATATATTTTGGACAATTGCTAAAATGATTATTGATTATGGCCAATTCGGGGATGTTATAAGTTTTGATACAACTTACAAAGTTAACAAAGAAAAATCGACCATTTGCAACATTTCTTGGATTTAATCATCATCGAGTGACAATTATATTTGGGACAACTTTGATGTATGATGAAACTACTGATTCATTTATTTGGTTGTTTGAAACATTTTTAAAGGCAATGTGTGGGAAATCTCCAAAAACTATCTTCACATATCATGATGTTGTGATGGCTAAAGCTATTTCACATGTGATGCCTAATATTTACCATAGGCATTGTACATGGCATTTAATACAAAATGCCTTGAAGTATATGAATATTGTTTTAAAGGTCCCGGTGGGGTAAAAAGTGTATTATCCATGTTTATAGAGTATATTGAAGAGGAATATGAGTTTTTGAGTACTTGGAATAAAATGCTCGAGGAATATGATATGTCTGATAATAATTGGATGAAAAGTATATTTGAATTAAGAAAGAAATGGGCGTATGCATATATTAGACAAGCATGGTCAACTATAGTTACCATGAAAATTTCTATTAAAATGCTAGTACACGTGAGAGAAGTTTACAAAAAAAAAATTATATTTCAAGAGTTTCAAGATGAGCTCAAAGAAGCGATTGATTTGTCTATAGAAAACTCTACAGTAGAAGGTGATTTTTTTTTTTTTTACATAGTTAGTATGGATAGCTATTTTAAAAAGCGATGTGTGAAAAGAGAGATTGATGGTATATTATCTTGCAGTTGTATGTTGTTTCAAAGGAAAGGGGTTATATATACATATAATTAAGGTTTTTAGAGATGTCATGGATGTCAAAGAATTTATTCCTGATCAGTATATCTTAAAAATATGGACAAAACAAGCAATAGCATAATCTGTTCAAGATATGTACGAGCGTGAAATTAAAGCTAATCCTAAGTTACAACGGACCTATCGATATAGAACTTTGTGTTCCACCTTCACCAAGATTTCAAGTAGAGCTTTTGAGAGTGGGGAAACATACAATCTTATTATTGAGCACGCAACTACCTTGGCAAGGCTGATTGAAGATATTTTTCGTTTAGAAATGGATAGTACTATAAACGAAAAAAATCAAAACTCTCTTACTGTTAAACGAACAAGCAATATTGAAATGGATGGTCAGCAAAATTCGACTATTGGCAAAGTAAAAGGGCTAAAAAAGAAAGAGTCATCTCGGGGAAGACGTAGATTTAAAAGTTGTTTAGAGATTACTTTTGCAAAGAAAAGAATGTCAATTAATCATCATATGCACTCTCTGATGTCTCAGGTTATCTAGTTATATATTTATCAATCAAATTGATTAGAATATTTTATTTTTGAAAAAAAAAGATTATGCAAGTAAATGATTAATTTTCATTTAATAAATGTAGGCTCCTATATATTAATTTTATTCCTACAGTTAGCAGTACGCTTCATTCGTCAATGGTTATTCATCCATATCCATTAAGTAGTTTTCAACTGCTTTTAAATATTATTATATTCAGTTTTGTAACATCTTACACATTTATTGTGTTGTTCTTACAGTTCAAGCAATCGTTGCAAGGTTGTAATGTGCCTAGTTTGGTGCCATGTGACCCCATGAACAATATAAACAAATGAACTTTCAAGATTTGCTTCATCAAAACACAGTAGGATTTCCATTTACATTCCAAGACTCTTAAGTTTGAAATAGCAATGTTTTAATTTAATGTACTTAGTGTCTTTTCCGGTACTCAATCTTTTTGGTATTATTTTATTGTTTAGAAAAAACAAAATTTTGTGTAATGTATTTGCTATTACAATATGAGTTCTGATAGTAAATGAGAAGTTTGTCAATCATGTATGCTAATAAATGTATGCAATTTTGCTTTCTGTAGATCAATATCATTACCTTTCTGTTTTTCATATTAATTGCTACATTATTAAGCTATCATGAACACGTTAAATGCTACAAATGAATGGTTTTGAGTGCAATATGGGATTTGATTAAGTTTTTACAAAACACATGATTGAGGAGATAATTAATAATTTAAAAAGAAATAGCATGTCGATTAATCGAGTGAAGTTTTACTCCTCGTTGTTTATATAAACTACTCATTTTTGTTCTTTGGTTAATGTAGTCGGCTGAAGGTTATTATATCAATTAAAATAAAAACAAATAAGGAAATAAATCTTAATCATTATTTAAGAAATATTACATATGTAAATAGGAAATAAATCTTGACCATTTATTAAGAATATTACACATGTAAATAAATCCTTAAAAGTTGAGTAAAGGTAAGTAAATATTTTGATGAGCACTGGATCTCAATCCATATAAATAGAATTCTTGAATCTACTATTCATATATTTATGGGAGTAGATCTTCGAGCTTTTTTTGGATATATCCATGAGGAAGAGAAAGTAGTGTTGAAGATTTGCACCTTCAAGATGCCTAAAACCAAAACAACAAGATTTTGATGCCAAGAAGAAAACACCAGAAAACCAAGAACAAAGAATAGAAACACATCAACAATGTCAGTTCTATATTTATTGGAAATGTCCGTAAAAAAATAAGTTCAATTGAATTCTAATGAGTCTTGAAGATTTCGGAGCAATTGGATTGATATTTGACAAACTGTGCACGAAGATATATATATATATATATATATATATCATATATGCATTTGTTCTGCTTTCATGTTTATGTTCGAGAGAGTGGTATTCATGTCACGCTCGTATTTTGGTTTGAATGAAACTTGGCAGAAGGTTTCTGTCCGTAGTACGTTCATCTTTTCGTTCGAACGAAACCTTCCAATATGTTTGCGTTCGAGGTGAATTTGAGACTACATTCGAATGAGTTTGTGAAATAGCGCACGTTCATCATGCTTTCTTGTGGTGTTCGAATGCCTATAAGTATGTTATTTTGAATGTGTTTTTAAGTCTCGTTTGCACTGGGAAACCCTTGCCCTTACTTTACCTATATAAAAAACTTAAAGTCACATTCAAAATGGTTGAAAACACATTATTCTGAGCCTCAAATCTTCTTAGCTTTTCAACCTTCTTGATAATCCACCTTTAAGACTTCTTTATTTTCCTGTCTTCTCTATTTTTGTGAGATTCTTCTTTGATTTATCATGAACACAAACACAACCTAGCCCAATTTCCTAGACCTTTAGAGTTCTAAAGTAGAAAGATTGGTAGTCGGAGTTTCGGCGTTGCGTGCTTGCAAAGTTGATCTTCTCAGATATTTCTGAGGTTCTGAAGAAGGTTGTTTAGTGGGAGCTCTAGAAGTTCTTCAGGTTATTAGAGTCTGGAGGTATTAGAGTCGGAGCAGTTACTACCATAGGTCTTTTACTATCACTTTAAGTTTTTCTCATTATAGTGGATTTTGACTGGTATCCCAAATACCTGGAGTGGTTATTTACTTTAACGAGTTTTCCACTTTGTTAAAAAAATTATTGTGTCACTTTTGTTTACTTCATTGTTTTATTTGTGTTGCTTCATAATTGTTAGACTTAATGGTGCTTGAAGCTAATCCATAGAAAAATAATTATGACTTGTCTTAATTTACTGTGTAATATTTCACATAGGGTCAGAACTTATGACAAATTCGAGTTTTTCAATTGGTATCAGAGCTTGACCGCTATCTATGGAGAGAAATCAACCATTAAATTTTCCCTCATTCTTTGATGTGACTGAGTAGCTACATTGGAAGGTTCGCATGAGAGCGATCCTCAAGTTCCTAGCTAGATGAGAGGGTCTGGATGTCAGTAGAGTTCGAGTGGAAACCTCATGTGGTTATGTTTGATGGGGTCTCTTCCTCTAAAGATAAATTGACTTGGACTAAGGAAAGGTTTGATGCTAGCAATAAGAATAGTAAGGTTATTAATGCCATTCATGCTACTATTTGCTCTGCTAAATTTATGAGAATATCAATGTGTAAGATAGCCAATGATGCATAGAACATCCTTTAGACGATGCATAAGGGCACACTTTCTATTAAGAATAATATAGTCCAAGAGTTTCCACTAGGTTTGAGATCGCCAGGATGAAAGATGGAGAGACCTTTGATGAGTTCTATGTTGAGATTAACATTATAGTTAACTCTAGTTTTAATATAGGCGAGACTACTCATACAAATATGATAGTGAGGAAAATCCTTAGATCTTTGTCTAATAATTTTTTCCAAAGATCACAACAATCGAGGATAGTAATTATTTAGATCACCTTAAACTATGAGGTTGTGTGAGAAAAAACATATTGGATAAGGAAGTTGGACATGATCCGCCGAGTGATGATAATGATAATACTCTCAGGGGTACTGATTTGGCCATGTTTTCCAAAAAAAATTAAGAAATTTCTTAAGATGAAAAAATATGGTCGGAGCACTAACAGAGATATGGAGGACAAACATAGAGAGAGTAGGCAGATTAAGAGGGAGTCTACAGAGGATAAGGGTAGCAAACCTCGTGATATCCAATGTCATGAATGTGAAATATAGGCATATTAAATCTGAATGTCCCACATATCTAAAGTCCAAGGACAAGAAAGTTATGGCAGTTTCTCTTAGTACTTCAGAAGGTGACTATACTTATGATGAGTCTCATAAGGGGAAAAGTAATTTAATTTCTTTTACTGCTAGTATGAAAGGTGATAAAGAGGATAATATTTATGATGAAGATGCTAGATTAGAATTCTTTCACGATGACTTTGTAGATGAGGACAATCTTCAAGTATCATATACTAATTGTTTAATGAGAGCCTATATATCAAGAAGACGAATATTAACGTCATTATAAGGCTGAAAGAAATGGAGATAGACAATAATGAAGCTCAAGCTAAGTTTGAGCAAAGTCTTTTAATGATTGATGACCTTAAGAAGAGGAATTAAGGACTAGTTGATAGAGTAAAATTATTAGATGCAAAACTTGAAAATGTTAGAATCCAATTGTATGTATTTCTAGTGGGACTGAGCAACTAGACAACATGTTAGGGATTCGCATTGACTCCAATTATGATAAGGTGTCATCATCTAGAGCTGTACAGATTCCTCCTAAACATGACTTAGATAAGAAATTTATTGATTGTGGTCATGTGATTCCCCATATTATTCCTTGTCTTGTGTCCTAACCTCAATCTAGAGGTGGGGTGGGTGAACCTCGCTCTCGTCCGAGGTTTTTCCTGTATGCCATCACTTTTGCAAAGCATGACACATTAGGCCTAAGTTCTTCATGTTGCACAAACGAAAGAAAAAGTCTAAGAGTTCTTCACCTAGATTTGATTTTTCAAAATCTAGTTAGTCAATATTATGCTCTAAATAAACAGACTCAACTCATTAGTGATAAAATTTCACTACTAACTAGAAGTTATCAAGTAAAGAAGACTCCTAAGAAAACTTGGGTGAGGAAGGGAGATGACTTCCCATCAACTTCTGAATGCATTGACCCTAGCAAGCATAATGAAAGTGCATTTTGGTGTACTTTTTCTTAGCCGTTGCATTCATATTTCTTATTGTATGTGCGCACGCACGTGTTTTATATTTTTTTGTGACTGTATGTTTTTATTTTCACTACATATGAGTGTGTGTATTTTATTTTTGTTATATGTCCATTGGTATATAGGATGCAAACTCAGATATAAATTTCATAGTCGATTCCGAATAGACGGTAGAGCATGAAAAAGACTAAAAATATCTTGTGTCTTGATAGAGCATGGAAAGCTTGTTGCATGTGGTCTTGGTATGTAGGATATATGATTTTGCATGAGTAATATATTTTTATTTTTCTTGATGCTCTATGTCCATGAGTGTGTGTGATGCAAACCCTTGATATATCTTGTGCTTGCATTTCACATACACGTTTTTATTATTGTCGAGGCTTAGTCGCATGTATGAGTTTTTGAACTGGCAGTCTACTCTGTATCACACTTAACTCACTAAATAGTGTGACCGTTGACTAGATAATCTTATATTATCCCCTTGTAAAAGTAAATAATAATAATGATGATGATGATGATGATGAGTGTTTGAATTTTATATCGACTCTAGGATAGCAAAGTGTGTTTGAATTTTGTTCGGTTGAAGTGTTTAGTAACAAGTCTTTGATGGTTCTCTATATTGAACAGTTGTCACACTTTAGTGCGGTTCTAATTATTACTAGGGATTTGTGCTTAATTTAAGTTGGTTCTCTACGTTGAGAACTTTACAAACTTTATTTTAGTTTTTAACAATTGCTTCTTTGGACGCTATCACTCTGGGAATTATGTCATATTATTGAGGCACTCACTTTCTCCCTTTTTGTTTTCTTTTCTGCACTACATATCTGTTTCGATTCTAAGAAAATAAGAGAAAAGAGAGGAAAAAAATGTATACCTTTTGGGTCTGTTTCAAAGCTTTTTAAGAGCTCATCTTACTTGGCTTAATAAGGATTACAAGATGATTGCTAAGATCTTAAAGATCTTGTCAATCAAGTCTACTATAATCTAAAATCATCGCTATGATGACATTCATATAAGTAAAGTACTATTGTCATTATGAAATGCTAATATGGCAAGAATCCTGACCATTATCAAAAGAAAATATAAAAGAATTGTCAAATTATTGCATTTGAATATTTTCAATTTAGTTATTAATCTCTTATATAAATTGAGCCTTTATACCATATTGAATAATAAGAGTTGAATATTTTCATTAGTCTGATGGTATCAAACTTAAAATCATTTATGGACATTAAAGATCCATGATTCAATTTCTATCAAAAATATATTTGTCCAACTACCATTAACTGGGAGACGTTTTTTTATAGAAATAAAATCATTAGAGTACATAAAATTATCCGACAAATATGTCTCGTAGAGGTACCCCCCTTCACCAAGAAATGCCAATGGGAGGATAAGCCTTGAACTTTCTTGGTGTTCCATTACTTGAAGTGACACT
The DNA here is from genome assembly GCA_019454045.1 of Zanthoxylum bungeanum. NCBI lineage: Eukaryota > Viridiplantae > Streptophyta > Magnoliopsida > Sapindales > Rutaceae > Zanthoxylum > Zanthoxylum bungeanum. The sequence continues at coordinate 136,408 of SKCR01023763.1, forward strand.
TTCGGTTGCAAATTCTTCTCAAGGCAATCAGAGCCAATAATTTTAAAAAATAATAATAATAAATAAATAATAAAAAAAAGAACATTTAAAGTGGAAAATTTCATGCATGTATTCTTGCAAAAGAAAATGGATGTGGACTCCATGCATGAACATAATAATTCACAAAAGGAAAATGATGTTGCATGATTGAGAAAAACAAAATGGTGCGGGCTCCATACATTGGAATATTAAAGAAAACAAAATCTCATGTCCTATCAGACAATAATGGATTTGCTAAGAAGACGAAAAGTTTTGGGCAGAGTTGAAAACTCAAGTAATAAATTAACTCTCAACTGAAATAAAGAAGATGGAAGGGACCAGGACCGAGCCGACGGAAGTTCATGAAATTACCTTTCAGTAATTTAACAATTAAACTTTATATTTCCAAGAGTGAGGTGAATTGAGTTATTGATTAATAATGCAGACTAAGCCTTAGGTTGATTTTCTCTATTTCGATATATAACTTATATGCAAGTTTCTACACAATAAACATATAAATAAATGAAAGCTTGACTAGCGTAAAAATATCGATCCCACGAGAACTTAATTTCTACGGTTGGTTGGTTAAATGTGGATTTACTAAAAAACTAAATAAAGACATAAAAGGAAATATAAACAAAAGACACAAAAATCTAGAGTTGTGATTCCATACAATATTATTCTAATGATAAATTGATTCTCTTATATATGTGTAATAAATTAGTTTGCAAACCTACAACATGAAAATATGCAAAAGTCTATTCCGATAGTCACATGCAAATACTCAAATAACCTAATTAATCATATGTTTATCTTAACCAAGTTACCTGAATTTATTAAGTTCAAGTTCCAAATATGGCTAACCCCCGCCCGACAAGTATATTCCTATCCTGTAAGGAAATTTACCAAGGGTTATCTATCCTTAAGGGAGATCGTGGGCTATTGAATCTAAGGCTGAAACCTAAAATTCCTTTTCCAAGTTCATTTTAAGTTTACCATAGCAATCTTATTGGTGATCAAGCAACAAGAAACATTAAGCTTAAGATTCAATAAACAAACTAAAGTATTACCCAAAATAAAATTAAATCAATTATTAAGCATGTGAATATGGTGTTTCATCACTTTCCTATAATAAAAATAAAATGCTGGGGTTAGGGGATCCATTTTTACTATTTCAAATTTTGAAATCTCTAATATTATAATATATAAATTATCATTGATATTACCAATCGACCATATAGGCGGTATCTTGATTAAGTCAGATTTTCAATTAAGCCTACCCGATCATAAAGGCGATGTCATTATTTATCCATAAACCAGCCATATAGGCGGTAATCATCTGTCACCTAAAGGTCGACCATATAGGCGGTGTCACATTATTTCAAATAAATAAAACCAGCCATTAAGGTTGTATAACCTTTAGTTTAAATTATAATTTTCATATTATAATTAAAGGCGATTGATCTAAACTAAATTAATAAAAGCTTCACCCTCCCCTCAGCGAAAATTTAACTACTAAACATAAAATAAATTAATTAAATTAAATTATTACTATTACTGAAAATAAAAATACATAATTAAAATACCGAAAATAAAGACAAACAAGATGCAATCCTTAAATTCCTTATAAAAACCTAAGTAAAGCATGAGAATTACAAATGAAATGGCTTGGTATTTATCGGCAAAGAAAAGGCTTCCACCAATTTCTCCACCAAATACTCCACCAGATGGCACAAAACATAACTTTGACAATTTTATTTTTTTGATAATGACTTTAGTAATTAAACTAACACAATTTCATATTGTTCATCCATTTCGGTCACGAAAATTTTTCGAAATTCCTACGAACGTCAAAGTTTTAGATCTTTGAATCTTCTTTAATCTGGAGTTTGAATCACCTCAATCTGATATCGGAATAAAAAGTTATGGCCAAAATATGAAAATTACGTAAAACTGAAATTTCTGAAATTATACTTCATTAGAACGTCATTTCAAGTTTGCAACCTCCAAAATCCATGTGTCAAGTCTAGTTTTTGCCATTCTTTGTTCCATAATTCGTCCTGGATGATTTCATTGAGTCCCGATTTTATTTTATCTATAAATAAACTAAAACACATCAAAACGTTCATAAAACTCGAGAATCTATACAAAATATATTAAGTAAATGGGGCGGGAAATAATGATATATTTTCCGCTCATCACACCCCCAAACCTAACATTTTGCTAGTCCTCGAGAAAAACAAAAAAATAAAATAAACAACTGAAATTAAATTTAACTAAGCCACTTTCGTAGGGATCATGGTTGCATTTAGCGTATGCAACAAGCCTTTAAACCCATAGGTGTCCCTAGTGGACGAGTTGTAGTCTCATGAGGGATTATAGCAACGATACCCACAAAGTCAATCTAAAATTAATGCACACAAAAGCAAAAAGACAAGAGAAAAGAAAATAAACAAATTAGTGACTAAACAAGTGAAACTTCTTATCCAAGTCAGTAGTTGTTTTCTTTCTTTCTAAATTATCAAATAAGTAAATTATACGATTATTTTTACCATTCTCTATACACACAGCTAACAATGTATTAATCAAGTCATTGTGCCCACAATATTCATAAGTGTAGATGAAAAGAGAGTAATATTTTGTCCTAAAGTTGTATCAGAATTCACATATTTTTTAGCAATGGAATAGTTTTTTTTTTGATTTTTTTTGAATTTTTTGATTTTATTTTTTATTTTTTTCATAAAATAAAGAAAACAACATCTTCAATTCATGAAACGAGCTTTGGGCCAGTGACTCCCAAACCAGTTGGCATTAGGGCACTAGGTGTTAAGACACCCCTACAGACTTAATTACTTGGATGTCATATGTTTCTTTTTATTTTTATAATATTTTTTATTAATGTAGCGAGCTTTGGGCCAGTGACTCTCAAGCCGGTTGGCTTTAAGGCACTATATGTTAAAACACCTTTACGGACTTAATGACTCGGATCTCAGACCTTTTTTTATACATATTTTTTTTACTTTTTTCTCTTTTTTTTCTTTTTAGATGCTTCCTCCAATTAAACTAAAGCACTGAATATTACAAACTTTTCAAATACATCTCATGACTGTATATTACCATGCATGTTGATAATACCTATCAACTGAACATATGAAGATCCAATTTAGTCAGAAGCTTGTTAATTTGACTACGATCAATGACACATAAGAGATGGTTGAGTGTTTTACCATTTGCAAAGCCTTGTGCAAATTCCTTATCGATCCCATCAATACGAGGCTTAGGAATTTCCACACCATTATTATCTCTCTTCATCAGTATTTTTACACCTCGTTGATCACCTTTAAGGATTGTGTATCTAAGGCTAAAATATAGTTAAGAAATCTCATCTTCCAATAGCTATAATCAGTTCCGTTGAAGAGTGGAAGTCTTGTAATAGAAAATCCCTCGACAAAATTTTATAAGTTGCTTATAGAAGGCGTGATCGCTTTCTTGGAGGGTTAAGTCTTTGTTGAGAAAATCTCTCTTTGATACCAATTGAAATTACCTACAAGCAATACAATAACCAAACTATATATTCCCAACAGGTCGGTGAATTGGGTTATTGCCTTATAATGCGGAAATAAAAAACTTTGTCGATTTTAACTAGATTTACTAATTAAGCCTTAGGTTGATTTTCTCTATTTCGATATATAACCTATATGCAAGTTTCTATACAATAAGCATACAAATAAACAAAAGCTTCCAATAAGTAAATAGTTAAAGGTTAGAGAAAATAACACCGTAATTTATAGTGGTTCGGCCAACGATGCCTACATCCACTCCCCCAAGCCGCGCTTAAAGCTTTTCACTATCAATTGAGTTTTTATCGTGGCTCACCCGCAGTCAAAGTTTTACACAAAGTTCACTCAAAACTCTTACACTTTGAGTTTTCTACGTAGGTTCACTCACGAACCTTTACAATTACCTAACAATGGGATTTCACAAACCACGAATATTTTGAATAAGAAGTTTGTAAACACACTTGGGCACTCACGAAGATAAAGAAGATTGTGTGAGTTTCTTACCCAAGTGATCTAAACTCACTACAAATGTAAATGAAGGTGTAGTGTGTAAGCTTGATATGTGAGTGTATATGAATATGAAGGTCTATGAAACACTCTTGTTTTTTCTTATTGTAAGATGTTTGAAGGTTCCCTAACATTACAAAAATGAATTGGGGCTCAATTTATAATAAAATACAAAGCAGCACACTACCCCTATCTAAAATCGGTTTGCTGGTCTCTAGACATCGGTATGCCAGTCTGGCATAGCAACGACTCTTAACGTCTATATTACCATTTTAAATATGTCTGTTAGGCCGGTAGGTAACTTGTATGGGGATCGGTTTGGTCTTTACCAGTTCTAGTAAGCATGTTTATTAATAGGATTATCAGTATATTGACCAGTATAGTTCGTGCCGGTTTGGCTAACCGTTATGGTAGTCTGTTTGATGCATGTCGGTTCCAGTGTGTATGAAATCCCCAGTATGACTAGTATGGTACTCGGTATGGCACCGGTATGAAATATGACGGTTCTAGAGAGCTTGCAAAACAGAGTATCTCACCGATATGGGGATCGTTAAGGTATCGGTATGCCGATCCATATACCAAAAATGCATATATGAAGTTTTAAAGTAGTTTGTATATGAGCCTAATGCATCTAAGTGATTATGCATGTTTCCTATGAGCTTAGGTACTTGAATAATCAATTCATAATATATTTAGAGCCCTGAGTTAAGACTTCTCATAAATTCTTCAATATATGTCAGTCTTCACATTCTTCGCTCTTCACCATTGTTATGCTTCTACATCTTTTTGTAATGTATCTCTATTATGCATCAAAGTCTTCACTCATGTTGCACCATCAAAATCCATTACGTAATTGTGTTGCTAACAGTTCAAACATACAAACCTGAGAAAATCGTCTCCAGGACTGATGCCCCTAATCACAGTTGCTCATATAGTGGGGGACATTGAGTATACAGCCCTAAACATACCTTTTTTCATAGACAGTGAGGGTGATATTGAGGAAAAGACTATTGACAGAGCCTGACACGAGAATGTTCCCAATGGATAAAAGGAATGACAGAGCTTATTCAGCAAAACACAATGCCTAGAGGCACGACACAAAGAACTGTAAAGATTTGCAAGAGCAGGTACAGGACCTAGTGACCAATGGCTACTTTAGGGAATGCATTGACCATAATACCATGAGGGGGAGACAGCGCCAATAGCAGAGGTCATCAAAGCTATACGGTACCAGCTCAGGAAGCACTGGAATATCGAGATGTTCAAAATTTATTTTCCATATAGCCTCTCTCGATACTGAACATCTTATCACAAATTATAAGATTCACCTATTATTTCTTAGGTCACAAACTTTTAACTGTCTACATACTCATTCTCTACTTTGCTTCCATCAATTGTAGCATAACCTAAAAAGGTGATCTATTTCTGTCTGCATGGATTGATACTTTACTTTATTTCTTAAGTTCATAAGTAAGTAATACTCTTCTCATTATCCTAATATCTGTTCATACATGATGCCTCTTGAATTCTTGATTGTGGAAATTCCTTGTCCTTGCTTCATAATAGTTTTACTAGATAGTTAATACTAGTGTTAGTCAAGCTACAACTATAGTTATGCCATACAGAAATCTTATTCTTCAATATCTAGCTATGACCAACTTTAGTTGTCTCCATCTGGTTCTTGTTAATAGGTATTATCAAACTTTTCTATAAATACTAGCATTTTTTTCATGGTTTAGCATTTTGCATGTATTGATTCCACTCTGATGCAAGTATATATAAAAGAATGATCTCTTGTATATTCCCTTAGCGCTGCTTACACATCACACACCAGTATCCATCTTCATAACTTAACTATTTAACTATCTATTTTCTCACTAAGCTTTAACTGTCTTAGGGTTCTATTCTTTCAAGTTCTCACATCTTTGACTGTCTATGGGGCTTGGCAATTTATAATACAATGTCAAATTCTTCTTGTATCTCCTGTTAACAAGTGTTATTTACTGATGGATTTGTACTAAAGATCAACTCTGGGTAGCTTCTTTGGGATCTTTCTCAATCGGCTAATAACTTAGAAAAAAAAAGGTTCTCAGGCTGAGGTTAACTGTTTATATACTTTTGCTTGAACAATATTCCTTGTTTTAACATCGTCACTGGGGATCCGTACTTGTAACTTACTCATTATACTGAATGTAACTTGTAGTAAACTTATTTTCTGGATTCCATTCTACACCACACATATACAAAACCACCCATGCTTGTTGCCAACACCATCCCAAACCCATGGTGATTAGGTCAACTTAAACAAGGGCTGGTTACTTTGCCTTTAATTACATGAGTTAAGATGTAATAGAACTTTAGTTTCATTCTAGTACTGAGAAATTTTATTGTTATGCCCTTCTGTGATTGCTTACTCAATATTATATCCTATAGTCGTCAAACCTCAACAACTCCTCTTTTAAACTTTGACTCATTGACCTTATTGACTTCTCTTCTGATCCCCTTCTATACCCTGAAGTTTCATGGTTTTGTCTCTGTTTCCTTACCAGAAGGATTTCATATCTATATGTCTCTAGCCATCTATAACACTATTCTTTTATGTCTCTATCACTATTGAACTAGTACTTTATTTCTTCATTGCTTCATCTAAATAACTTTTCTTTTAAATATCTCACGTAGGCCATTTTCCTCTTTCATTCTACTTTTGTACTATATTCAAAGGCTTTATGTTTCGATCTATTTTCACTACACATACACTTGTTTCTAAGAGTATCTCGAGGCGAACATCGAGGTCCATCTTTGTTGCTGTTATCTAACAAGGGCTGAGAGGGTAGTACTTGTCTTGGAGTTTCTGATTGCAATGTTCTCACCAATTACCCGTGCATTGGTTGCATGTATTACTTATTCATGAGCTTAGGACCCTCTTATCTGCATATCTGGTATAATACCACTTGAATTATCCCCTTTAACTTATTCATAATTTACCACTGGCTATTAATCATACTATTTCTTATTGAGAACCTTCATGTGGCTCATGCTCTCTCAAATTCCTACCGGACAATTTGAATAATTTATTCATATTTCACCTAAACCTATTTATTCAATATAAATTATTGACATAAACATGATTAAAAACTCGTGAAACTTTTAGGAAAATAGTTTTTCCGTAAAATAATGATTGGAAAAATTTCATAACAATTATGGAAAAAGTTTACTAATTAATCATTTAAATATTAACAATTAAATATTCAAATAATCAATTAATATAATTATTATTATATATGTATTTTTATTTACAATAAATAACAAATACATATATTTATGGCATGTGTCAAAATCTCATTTGACGAATAATTAATGTGTATCTAATCGTATTATGTATTAAATATAAATACACAAAATTATTAGCGGACAAAATCTCATAATTGCATGTATTATCATTTAATGATTAAACGATCTGAATTAACTCATTTAATCCGGTGAAGTATTATGAAAATTCTGTATTATTCATATCGAGTTGCCCAAGTGCTCAACGAGTACACTTCATATTGTGGGACTCTCTAAGTTTAGGTTTATTCATTACGAAATCCAATTTCGTGTCCATAATCCACCCACTCATGGATTATGACGACCACAGATAATCTCGCTAAACTATGCAAGTCGAGGTCATAGCATACGTATAATCCCTCCGTCACAGGTCATTCGTATCATACTTGGGATATAGATCAGAATGTCAAATCCATTCGGAATAATACAGTCAACTTTTAATTTATGATCTCTAAATAACACTCGGAACTGGTTTCTGATGTTATACCACGACCATGGATTTACTAGATCGTAAACACGTGCTGGATGCCTATGCCCTGTACATAGGACTGGCGGATCCCATCTTGATACGCACTGGATATCATAAGCATCAGTCCACACCCAATGAACATACGGAGGTCTGATCATGAATAGATCATTGATGTGACTGCCATGAAAGTGTGGAGGATACCTCATATATCCCACTATGGTATCTCAAGTTGAAAGACCATTATGCTCACTCAACTCGAGAAGGTTCATATTGACGTTGGTATACCATCTATTAGGAAACCTTCAATGAGTCATTCAGTATCTTATTAAATAAACACCTATATATCTATATGAGTCTCTCGAGACTAATGATTCATTGGGATAAACCATCGGACCAAGTCATGATATACGACATGTACTGGTCTCAGTGGATTTTACTAACCGACCCGTGTTAGCAAATCTTGACCAGGAACTTTATTTAAGGTTATACAACTAATAGTGCGCTTCCCAATGTCAATTGTAAACTATGTTGTAACTACGCACTATACTGTAAATCCTAGGGTCTTTGTCTAATATACACGTATCACTGAACCAGATTCAGTTTTGATCTATTCGTAATCAGATATCTAATCACAATTAGATCGAATAAGTGTATAAAAGACATGGGTGCTACCCTAAAATTAGTAATATTATGAAAAATAAAATTGCTTGTATTTATGAATTGGACATAAATACGATCAGGATTGGCACTCCGAGCACCAACCCTAATAATTTCTCCTCCTTGCTCTAGTGCCAATCCATGATATTCTATAGACATATTAATTTGTATCGCATACTCATGGCCATCAAAAGCTCACCAGCACTCAAGAGGTAGGCAACAACAAGTAAGTCTGCTTTAACAAATCGAGTCTGTCCAACAAACCCAACCGTTTTCCTTAGCTAGCATCATTCATATTTTGTATAATCCAAATTCCACATAAATGTGACTCAAATGCTATATCATATTGTGTTATAGCTACTAAGTTGTCAATGTATTTAGAAATCAAATCCAAATACTTCGAGACAACCCCAAGCACTACACTAATATGAAAACTTTTAATCGAAAGGGTCATATACTTCATAAGTTGCAATTGATTCCATAGTTCAGTAGAATCAACAGTGGCACTCCAACTGCATCTTTTCTGACTTTATATGACATAGACCATCTAATGTCATAATTAGTATCAAAACTAATCTGACCTTATGGTTACAGACTAAATTCTCCATAAATAAGAAACTTGTTCTTAATATCTCAAAGATCACAAAAAACATGTTTCTAGAACCATCATATGGCCTACACCATATCAAAATAACTCATAAAAATTACGATTAAATTGATAGTTTAATCACACATAATATAGCATTCAACACGCCATTATCCTATGATGCATAAGATTGACTAGACATTCTAATTAATCTCTCTTTCGAAAAAAAAATCATCCTTTACGAAAGATGAATATTATATATAAAAAAACACGTTAACTGTCAAACAGTTATACTAACATTCATACAGATAGTCTCGATGTGCTCTTTTTTAGATCATATCTAATATGCGATTAATAGGAATATCTCATAAGTCTCTTAGTTTTATATCTTATATAAGACTTTATATTAAATATAACAGAGACTAATTCCACTATTTCCACGGAGAAAAGAAAACTTAGGATATATAATACTAGAAAAAATTTGTACGCTCCCACTGACCCTGCTGACAAATACATATTCTCTATATTTCAATAAAACTAGAAGATCTGACTAATATCAAAATCAAATAACATGAATTTCCAGAAAATTCACACGAGTCTACAATAGGCTCCAAAAGCTAGTATATCAAACTGTGATCTTAGTAGAATACAAACTTTAGGGCCATTGTAGAATGAACTTCTTCAAACAAAGAAACCACGACGGATCTCTCATTCGAAGAAATCACTCAAGAACGCCATTTTGCTTTCTTTAGCCAAAATACATAGTTTAATATCAACATTCACCAACAGATCTTTAATAGTTCAATTAGTGCGACTAGAGACAAGTTTTCTCAGAATCTACAACAGACTACTGAGCATAACCTTTCTCACTGTCATACTATAAAGGTCAAACCTTGATCGAGCTCACTTTATTTTTACTGCGTAAACTATTTGCATATTTTATGAATAATTCATAACGAAAGCCTAATTAAGTCCAAAACTTGATGATAGTAAGCTATGAACAATATTAGATCTATGGTTCAAATGTAATTTCTGGAATCGATTTCAAATATCGCTCCCACTATAAGTTATAGGATAATTTTCTTCGATAAGAAAATAGCAGAATCATTAAGTATCAAATACTTTATAAATTATTCTAACATCCTATTATACTTATACGGAATTTTTCTAAAGGTCATTTCATCTTATTAATTACGTAGTTCTATTATAGTTTATCATTCTCACATTTGACTTCAATAATTCTAGTCTTTTCTACAATCGTCAATATCCAATGTTAACCGCCAAGAAACAAAACAATTTCTTACTCGGGATCGTAGAAAAGATACTCTATCAAATAGAATATAATATTCTATTAAATAGAACAAATGATAAACCTATCACTCGTACCTCAGAGGCATAAGTACTTTTAATTATTTAACCATTATACAAAAGAAAGTCTCGAATCTTAAACTTTTCAAGATTCGAATTTTCTACTATATATATCATATATGTATTTGTAAAAATGAATGGAACCTAAATTAAAGAGATGAATTAGTGTTACTAGAGCATAACCCCAAGAGTATTGAAAACCAATTCGGTAAAACTCAATATCAACGAATCTAATCATATCAGATTCATTTACTCCCACTGACCAATTCTGTCAAAATGGAATCGCGGAAGTTTAATATTGAGTAAGAATCACATTCATTAAATAACTTTAGAACTAATTACCATAAATTCATGTGTTTGATCATATCAAACATCTTCAAACAATTTAAAGACTCACAATGAATTTTATAGTTTTCAACACTTCAAATAAAATATCTTTGAACTATTCAAAATATTTTGTCCGCTTTTCATCAGATACATATTGAAAATTCTCGAACGAGACGTTCAACATATTTTCTTTTAGAAACATGAAACTAAGTCATGACAATTCATTAAAAAAGTCACTAAGTAAAGAAAACTATCTAAGGCAATTTCTAATTCATTAAACTATATACATCTAATGTATCAGTTTAATAAATCTGTGGTCCAACGACAATCATTGGTTAAATGAGATTTAATCACTTACTGAATAGAATATTCATTAAATGGATAAGGATATGTGGTGTGAACTCGTATCAGACCATCCTTTACCATAAGGAACAAGCATCAAATGCTTATGTGATAAAACTAATAAAGCACAATTCTAAGTTATTTATTTTACCGAAAATTTTCTTAATGTTTTTCTTTTCATTAATGACACTACTAGTCATCTTAAAATATGTAATACAGAATAAGAACTATCCAATAGTCATAAGTTTTGATATCAAATATCAAAACAGTTATTAAACATATTTTAAATAATTAAACGGGAGATCTAATAGCCAATATCTATAATTGTCGTATTATGAGAATCGAAATTCTCTATACACAACTATACGCATCTCATTTCTTTAGCTTTATAATTTGCGTTCAATTATTCACAACATTTGCAAATAATCGATTAGCAAATTATGTCAGACACATGACTTCTAAAAGTCACTAAAGCCAATAAATGTCATTATAAGAGAAACAAACACAAAAAGCGAGCTTCTTAATGCCAATCAAGAATCTCGAGACATGAACTATTCAAGTCAATTCTTACTGCATAAGAAAAAACTCTTACTAGACAATTATATCTTAAACACAGATATCCTTTTAGATTACCTAATCGTGATTTAGTAACTAAGTCACAAACCATCTTGATTTTCCAAAAAAATTGGAACAACAGTTCCCGATGATTTGAACTAATCTAAAAATATCTAAATCTTACTATCCTTCTAAAAATATATTCTAGATCTACGCAACCATAACTAAAGTCAAAAAATAAACCTACTCTGATATCATTTTTGTTGGGATTTTGGGCGATGGGGCGCAGCGGAAGCGTGGGTCGGGCAAAATCGTATTTTAAAATTTTTTCAAAATACCGAATAAATTATTCATTATCTAATATGAATAATTTATTCATATTTCACCTAAACCTACTTATTCAATATCAAATATTGACATAAACATGATTGAAATCTCGCGAAACTTTTACGAAAAATAGTTTTTCAGCAAAATGGCCTAAAATGCTTTTTTGAATAAACCGACCACCCGACACTTATGGAAACTGTCAAGGTCAGCTCCAATAGTGTCAGGACAGTTCATGGGCTGCCTGAACAGTGACGGATTCACTATTTGGACAGCCGTCATCCAGTTGGCTCAAAATCCACTCGGTAACGTCGTTTTTGACCGTTTTCACTTATTTCAAATCGGAAACACTTTCCGGAAATTTAAGTTTACCAAATCAATCTTATTGGTGATCAGACAACAAGAAGCATAAGCTTAAGACTCAATAAACCAACCAAAGAATTACCCAATATATAATTAAATCAGTTATTAAGCACGTAAATATTGTGTTTCATCACTTCCCTATAATAAAAATAAAATGATGGGGTTAAAGGATCTACATGTAATATTTCATATCTAAGAATCTCACTTATTATAATATGTAAATTATTTACTGTTCTGCTTTATCAGGAATTAATAATGTTAAACATTTACAACCAGCCATATAAGCGGTAATCTATTTAGTCTAACTACACCAGCCATATAAGCAGTAACTATCTGTCATATAAGGACAATCAATATAGGCGGTAAGGTTATTTATATTTAAACCAGCCATATAGGCGGTAATAAAGTATGCCATTAATTAATCCGGTTAAATTATAATTTAAATATTATAATTAAGTGAGATTAATCTAGATAATTACATTAAATATTTCACCTTTTACCCCAGCAGAAAAATTATCTACAAAACATAAAAGTAAATAAAATGTTGTAATAAAAATTAAAAATAAAAATACATAATTTAAATATTATTAATATTTTACAAAATAGATGTTATCCTATGAAATCAGGGAAGAAATCCCATGGAAAGCACACCAAATGAGGTGCAAAAAGTTTCAATTTATAGGCAGCTGAGCAGGTCCACGTCGCGACGCCAAATTCCTTCTTGTGTCGTGATGCGGGGGCGCGTTGACTCGGTCAATACATGTGAGATGTTATCTTGCTCACGTAGCACGCGCTTTGACTATTTGACTGATGATGTGGCACGCGTAATCTTCGGCCTAATAGAATATCGACACGTGGCACGTGGTATGATCGATCCACTAAGATGCTGACATGTAGGGGGCATTGATTGGCTGTTGATGATATGGCGCCACGTGGCATGATGACTTGGTTGGATGCTGACATGGACGAAATGTGGCGGCTACTTGGATGACACTTTGGGGACACATGGCACGCGACTGATGTGGTCGAATGAGAAGCTGACATGTGGCACACATATTGTCGGCAGCATGTGATGATGACACGTGTACCGGTGTATTTTAGCAAGATCTGTTCTGATGATGACACGTGACACGGTGCATGTTAGCAAGTCAAATTTCTCAAATTTTGACACATGTCCCCAGCGTAGGTTAGTAGAATGCGGCGCACTTTAGACGTCGCGATGTGGAAGCACGTTGCAACATGCCAAATTACCAAAATGCCCTTTCTGTTTAATTTTCACTGTTTTGGCCCTAAATTACTTCCAATGCTTCCTAAACTTTATTTATTTGCAAAATAACAATAAAACACATCAAAACGTTCACAAAACTCAAGAAACTATACAAAATATTAGGTTAAATGAGTGGAAAATAGTGATATAAATACCACTCATCAGATACACACTGGATATCATGAGCATCAGTCCACACCCAATGAATAGGAGAAGGTCTGATCATGAAGAGATCATTGACGTGACTATCATGAAAGTGTGGCAGATAGCTCATGTATCTCACTGTGGTATCTCAAGTTGAAGGTGGTATCTCAAGTTAAAGGACCATTGTGCTCGCTCTGTTTGACAATTATGACCCATAGCGTCACTATTTATAAAAGACATTGTATTTTTTTTTTGGGTACAAATTAACTTGCGACAATGGAAATTGCTATTTTATCATTTTGTAATTAGATTACTTGAATATATAAATGATAAAAGTCCTTATGATTAGTTTCGGATTAATAAGATATGAGATAGTATCAATCCACAAAGGTTTAATCATTAAATATCCATAGTCGTAGTATTATCGAGATTGGACATCGATAATGCAGAATAGACTAGTATTGCACTTGTGCGTGTTACGGAAGCGTAACAGCATAGTTCTCATATATTTAAGTATTGGATACTTATGCAAGTGTGATAAGAGGTTGTTCTTACCGATGGTACGGATAAAGCTTCGCTCTGGATAGACCCCTCAGAATCCCACTGGTAGTATGACTATGTGTCTATGGGAATTCGATTTAGGGTAGGTGTATTTGGTCTTAACTTGAGACTTGCATCGTTAGTACTTACGACAATCAATACGCTTTGGTTTTGGTCGTCTGGGACTTTAATAGGTTATGTGTACGCCTCTTCTGGGTTTATTGAGAATCATAGTGTATTGGGTGTGATGTCAAGACAGAATTATCACTTCAGTCATATGGAGATGATGATCATGCAGGGATACAGAACCGGTACTCTAATGTATTGCAACCATCAGGATAATATGACAAGGTCATGATTATCAGATTAAAGAGATTAGTTGCTAATGATCTGATATATGCTTCGTACGGGGTAGGCACTATTCAGCCCCAGGCCTTGCATGTGACATCCGATACTGGATCGCAATACGCAATACTACGTATACTACGCCTGAAATAGATTATATATTCTTTAAACAATATTTCTGGAGAATTGGGTAGGCACGGTGTTTTGCTAGAAGCCAACCATGTCTCGTAAATCGGTAAGAATATGGTACGAGGTACGCACGCGTTCGGATAGTCCGACGACTGGATTTATTGCCAACATATCCAGGGATCACATGGTTCGCTTCCCGAATATTCACTGATGACATATGACTCGAACATAATTAATTGGTATTAATTAGAAGAGAGAGAAAATTATTCTAGGACTAATTACGGTGAGATTTTATCTGGGATAAAATTCAATTAATAGAGAGAGAAAGATTAATTCGAAATTAATCGATTAAATAATATATTCGATATATTAAATGAAATTAGATTTCATGACGAAATTAAAATTTGATTTTAATTCTGGCGAACGGATTAATTTAGAATTAATTCGCAAGCGACTTTAATAGTAATTTTGCTAGGTATGATTATTTAATTAAATTTGATTTAATTAAGTTACAACGGAAAATTCGTTAGTTCGGAGTTAACGAACCCGTGCCCGGAATGTGTTTGCGGGCCCACTTGGATTTTGAATTCTAGTGGGGCCCACAAATCACATCACTTGTCTTTCTCATCACTTTTTGTGATGGAAGTTAGTGTGATGTGATGTTGGCTTGTTTTTCACGCAAGTTAGTAAAGTGATGGACATTTACCAACTTTGGATTTTGGTATTACTTTACATTTTTTGATTTTTGAAATCAATTAATTTTTTAACACATTCACACATCTCTCTTATCATTCTTCTTCTCCTCTTTCACGCCATTTTGCACACTCTCTCTCCTTTGGACTTGGCTTGGCCGAAACTTACCAAGCGTAAATGAAGAAATTTGTTGCAATTTTTCTAATGCTAGCACACAAAGAATCATACAAAGGTGATAGGGAAACATATCACCTTTTAAGGAATTTGTTGCAATTTTAAGGAAAGGATTCCAAACTCTGTATCAAAGGTGATACTGAGTTTGGAGTCCTTTCCTTAAAGCTTGGAGCTTGACACTCAACATTGGAGGAGCTTGGAGCAACTTCAAAATAAGTAAAAAAAATTGAACTCAACACATCCTATAACCGATCATTGTCAGTATAATTCCACTATATTCCTTTGCATATTTACACATCTTTCATGCTTAATATGATCTTGGTTTGTTCATAATAACCAAACAATGGTATCAGAGCCTATTTAAGCATGAAATTGTATTAGGGTTCTTAATCTAAAATTTGGGTATTTTTGATTTGAGCATGATTTGATCAAATTATTTATTTGAGTATGCTTAGATAATGATAACTAAGAGTTATGCATGATCAATTTTATGAAAAATTAATTGGATTAATTTTCCCAAATTACATTGCTTGGCCGAATGTAAGCATGAACCCTAATGTCATGGTGATTTTGATTTTTAGATCATTGGATGCGTTTAAAATGATTGGATAAATTGATTTGTGATTTAATTGGATTGAAATCAAAATTAATGAAGAAAAATCAATAATGTCGTGACATGTAGTAGCATGTAATGAGTTTATTTTGTTTCAATTGTGTTGGACATGAATTGAATATAATAAAGCATGATTAATTATGTAAATTGGTATTTTGGAAATGTTAATTTAAATAATTAATTATGTCAATACACTTTAATTAATTAATTATGAAATTTGGAATATTAGAATTTAATTAATTAGGCTTAATTTGGAATTGGGCTAAAATTATTGTATTTGTGCCTAATGGGCTTGGTTGGGCCAAGTTGGTTTAGGACAATTGGATTGGATCCAAATTGGGCCTAAAACCATTTCATTAAGTCCAAATATGATAAATGGGCCTTTTAAATTTAATTGGGCCTAATGGGCCAAAATTAATTTTATGGCAAAAAAGGTGATTCCTTTATTGGGCCTTGGTACTTGGGTTTGACCCATATTGCCAAAGCCCATGCCTTAAGAAATTAATTGAAAGCCCATTGGACTTTAATTAAAATTGACATTGGATGTTAATTGTACTTTGAGACCCATTAAGATTAGATTTAAAATCTAAGTCGCAAAGGCGCATTAAAGTGTAATTATTTAATTTGGAATTAAATAAAGAATTGGTATTGAATACAAATTAAATCGGATTTAAAATTGTAGTTCGATATAATTCGAGAATACGCACTTTGAGTACTTATTCTCAAACGAGTTGGACTCGCGAAAATCAAATCGTTGTTTGAACATTGGATGATTACTTAATTCAAAGATTAATTAATTGGATTAGATTGATTGAATAACATGCTTTCTGTGAATACATGGATGTATTGTATGAATAATGTATATCGGATGGATATTAGATGGGTGAGGGAAATTTTGGAAATTGTTGTAATAAATTTAGAATTTATTAAATTGGACCTGCGTGTCCAGCTTTTATCTCTCGATTCTTTGTAATTCTCTTCTCACCAATTCCCCTCAATGTTAATGAGGTTTGTTTATTGTATTATGTAATTGGGTAGAAGTTAGAATAGTGCTAGCCGGGGAGAGGAAATAGAGTGATTTGTTCTAGAAATAATTTGTGAGATATCCATCCGCATATCATTATTAATTTATTTATCGCGCCTTATTATGCTTTTAGAATTCATGCTTAATGGTGTATGATGATACCTAATCAAGGATAATTAATTGGTTGCCAATTACGTGAAAAACCATCAATAAATATTAAGCGTTTTCCTTCCATTGAGTGATTCATTCTCAAGATCCAAGATTGGCATTGGTTTGTTGGCCAAAGTCAAGACCTTTGTCCATCGCGGATGTGTTTGAATCATGAAGGCTTTGTTCCATATCGTATGTCTTGGCCAAGTTGTGATTTGTTGGCCTAAGTCAAGATCAATTCTTGTTCATCGACATCGATTACGAAGCTTTCCAAAGTCAATGGGTCCCGCTTAACTAGAATCATTAAGCTTGTTGAGCCAAAGCCAAGGCTTAGTTGATTCAGAGGAAAAGGTTAGGAAAATATATTGGATATATTGGCATATATATTGTATATATGTTTCGGACTTGGAGGTCCACCTACCGGATCTAGGAATTGGATGAGATCCAATTGATCTTAAAGATCTACCTAGTTAAATATCATACAGCTTGTTGGCCAAAGTCAAGGTTGTGTGTTATTTAATGGAATCCTAGCCCACTAGCAAACTAGGTTTCCCGAGTACTCAACAGAGGGTTAGAGGCTCGCCGAAAAATAGTGGGAGGCCAGTATTGAATTTGCAATTTCATTCAAATACTTGGCATTACGCGCTTTCAAATTATTTCATCAATTATAAATATTTATTAGTGGTACTAATATTTTATTATTCTTCTTGTAACAGTTAAATTGTACCCATACATCGTTAATTGAATAGTTTGACTATTGTAATTAAAATGTCCGAAAAGTTTAATCTTAGGGACATCGTCATGGGCGAAAATATCTTTAATGGTTCGAAATTTCCATACTTGGATATGAACCTCAAGATTATCCTAGGGGCCGAGAAGTTACTCTACACCAAGGAGATACCTCTTGGGCCTAAGCCTTGAGCTTTGGAAGACTCATAGTGATGAAAACTCAACTGCTCAATATGTCATGCTCACTGCGATGACCCCTCAATTTTGGCATCAAAACAAGGGAATGGATCCCTATAGTATGATGTTGAAATTGAAGGACCTTCACTAATCTAACATAAGATCGCAGAAGTATGAGTTGCAGAAGAAGCTCTTTCGCGCTGGCATGTCAAGGGGTACATCTGTTGAGCACCATTTGTCACAGATGATTGCTGACATCAAATAGTTGGGACAGCTAGGCATAGTCTTCAAGGCTGAGACTTCTATAGATTTGATCTTACAGTCTCTTCCTGACAGTTGGAGCAGGTTCATCATGAACTACAACATGTTGAACCAAGAAGATACTCTTGGAGAGTTTATGGCTATGCTTAAAGAAGTATACTTGTCTCAACATCAGGTATGTTTGTTATAGAAATAAATATGTCTACTTCTACTTTTAAAAATTGGATTTTTTATTCTGGTTTTGGTACTCATATATATACAGATGTGCAGGATCCGCAGATTAGAAGGAGACTGGCCTTAGGAAAGATCAACCTCTGTATTGGAAATGGGATAGAGTCGTCGTTTTGGCCGTTGGGACTTATATTTTGGAACTGCCCTCATGGCATGTACTTAATCTTTCAGACTGTTATTTTATAACTAGTTTGACTATGAATATTATATATGTATCTTTATTAGCCCAATGTGGGCATACTTTTGTATTTAGAAACACTGGTGTTTTATGTATAAAAATGATATGGAGATATGCAGTGCTGATGTAAATAATGGTCTTTATATTTTGAATATAAATCAATCTCAAACATATAATGTAACAAAAAAAGGCCTAAACTAAGTAACAAAGATGAAACTTATATGTGGCATTGTCGTCTGGAACACATTAATAAGACTCATATATCCACACTTTCGAAGAGTGGGTACTTGGACGGATTTGATCAAAATTCATATGACCTCTGCGAATCTTGTTTATTAGGGAAAATTCCTAAAACACCTTTTCTGCCGAACTGTTAGCCATCGTTCATAGTGACGTATGTGGGCCCATGTCTAGCCAGGCTAGAGGTGGATATGAATATTTCGTAACCTTTAGGGATGATGCATCATGTTGTTGTTATGTGTATCTTATGAGACACAAGTCGGAAACCTTTGAGAAATTCAAAGAGTTTCGACACGAAGTAGAAACAGACCAGGAAAAGTATTAACACATTACGGTCGGATCATGGTGGAGAATACTTGAGCAATGAGTTTCTTGATTCCTTGAAAGAGTATGGTATTTTTTCACAGTGGACTCCTCTCGGAACACCTCAATTAAACGGTGTGTCCGAACGGAGAAACCAAACTTTATTGGACATGGTAAGGTATATGATGAGTCATACTAAGCTACCTATTTTCTTCTGGGGATATGCATTGAACAATGCAATACTTATTTTGAATAAGGTTCCGTCAAAGTCTGTTCAACAGACTCCGTATGAGATATGGAGAGGAAAGAAATCGGGTTTCTCATTCCTGAAGATTTGGGGATGCTGGACATACGTTAAATATTTGAAAGGTACCAAAGTTGAACCCAAATCTGATAAATACCTATTTGTAGGTTATCCTAGGGAAACCAAATGACATCACTTCTACAACCCACAAGAGAACAGAGTTTTTGTTGCTCTACATGCGGTTTTCCTTGAGAAGGAATTCCTAAATGCAATTGTAAGTGGGAGGAAAGTAGAACTCGATGAAAATCAGAGTGATACTGTTCCTGGCATAGAATCCTTAACGGAATATGAACAGTTCATCAGGGATGAGACTGTACCACAATCTTCGAATATACAAGAACCGCGTAGGTCGGAGAGAGTCAGAAAATAACCTTAGAGGTATGGGTTTCTGATCTCACCTCATGTGGATATTAATCTTATTGAGGATAATGAACCGGCTACGTATGAAGAAGCGATACAAGATATCGATTCCATTTTATGGCAAGAAGCCATGAAGTCCGAAATAGATTCCATGTACACCAACCAAGTTTGGACACTGGTTGATGCACCAAAGGTGTAAAGAGAAGACCGACATGGATGATAACATACAAACGTACAAAGCTAGACTTGTAGTGAAAGGGTATCGTCTTCGATATAGTGTCGATTACGATGAAACTTTTTCACATGTTGTCATGATTGAATCCATTCGGATTGTGCTTGTTATTGTTGCATATTTCGATTATGAGACATGGCAGATGGAGGTCAAAATTGCTTTCCTTAACAGAAACCTTTTGGAGGATGTTTATATGCAACAGTCTGACGGTTTTATAGTACCAAGACTTGCAAACAAGTTTTGTAAGTTAAATCGATCCATTTATGGATTGAAGCAAACATCACGTTCTTGAAACCAACGTTTTGATGAGATCATAAAAGAATATGATTTCATTCAAAACGAGGATGATCTTTATATATATAAGAAGGTTAGTGGGAGCGCACTTACATTCATTTTCCTTTACGTTGATGATGTATTTCTTACTAACAATGATATTCCCATACTATAATCGATGAAAGCTTAGCTTTCATTAAAATTCTCCATGAAGGATCTGAGAGAAGCAGCCTTTATTCTAGGAATAAAAATTTACCGGGATAGATCTAGAAAGATGCTTGGACTATCCCACAGCACATATATTGTCAAAGTGTTGAAGAGATTCAACATGGAACAGTCTAAGAGGGGATTATTGCCAGTGTCATATGGCGTCACTCTATCTAAGGATATGTGTCTTAAAACTCAAGATGAGAGAGACAATATGAATCGGATCCCGATCGCTTTGGCAGTCAGATCGATCATGTATGCCATGATATGTACGCGACCTGATGTCTCGTATGCTTTGAGCATGTGTAGTCGCTATCAGGCCGATCAATGTGATAGTCACTGGATAGCAGTTAAGAAAATCCTTAAGTATCTTAGACGAACTAAGGATGCTTTCTTAATCTATAGAGATGGAGAACTTGAGGTAACAGGGTATACCGAAGTAAGTTTCCAAACCGATAAAGAAGACTGCAAGTCGCAATCTGGGTATATATTTTTTTTGAACAACGGAGCAGTAAGCTAGAAATCTTCCAAGCAAGAGGCTATTTCTGATTCAACAATAGAAGTGGAGTATATTGCTGCAACTGAAGCAGTAAAAGAGGCAGTTTGGATCCGTAAACTCCTAATTGGATTAGGAGTAGTTCCGTTAGCAGCTGAGCCCATTTCGTTGTATTATGACAATAACGAGGCTATAGCGCAGGCTAAGGAACCGCTATCTCATCAATGATCCAAGTATGTTCTTCGACGTTTCCATCTGATTCGTGAGATTATACATCGTGGCGATGTGAAGATCGAGAAGGTCACATCAGAGGATAACATTGCAGATCCGCTGACGAAAGCTATTTCTCAGTAAAAGTTTGAGCGACATGTACATAGTTCAGGTGTTAGATGCTTGAGTGACTGGCTATAGACCAAGTGGGAGATTGTTGGACAATTATGACCCATAGCGTCACTATTTGTAAAAGACATTGTGTTTTTTGTACAAATTAACTACGTGACAATGGAAATTGCTATTTTATCATTTTATAATTAGATTACTTGAATATATAAATGATAAAAGTCCTTATAATTAGTTCCGGATTAATAAGATATGAGACAGTATCAATCCACAAAGGTTTAATCATTAAATATCCCTAGTCATGGTATTATCGAGTCTGCACATCGATAATGCAGAATAGACTAGTATTGCACTTGTGCGTGTTACGGAAGCGTAACGGCATAGTTCTCATATCTTTAAGTATTGTATACTTATGCAAGTGTGATAAGAGATTGTGTTTACCGATGATATGGAAACAGCTTCACTCTGGATAGACCCCTCGGAATCTCATTGGTAGTATGACTATGTGTCTATGGGAATTCGATTCAGGGTAGGTGTATTTGGTCTTAACCTAACACATGCATCGCTAGTACTTGCGACAATCAATACGCTTTGGTTTTGGTAGTCCGGGACTTTAACAGGTTTTGTGTACGCCTCTTCTGGGTTTATTGAGAATCGTAGTGTATTGGGTGTGATGTCAAGACGAAAGTATCACTTCAGTCATATGAAGATAATGATCACGCAGGGATACAGAAATGGTACTCTAATGTGTTGCAACCATCGGGATAATATGACAAGGTCATGATTATCCGATTAAAGAGACTAGTTGCTAGTGATCTGATATATGCTTCGTACGGGGTAGATATTATTCCAGCCCTAGGCCTTGCATGTGACATCCAATACTGGATCGCAATACGCAATACTACGTATATTACGTCTGACATAGATTATATATTCTTTAAAGAATATTTCTGGATAATTGGGTAGGCACGGTGCTTTGCTAGAAGCCAATCATGTCTCGTAAATCAGTAAAAATATGGTACGAGATACGCACGCGTTCGGATAGTACGACGACCGGATTTACTGCCATCATATCCAGGGAACTCGTGGGTCGCTTTCCGAAGATTCACCTATGACGTATGACTCGAACATAATTAATCTGGGATTAATTAGAAGTGAGAGAAAATTAATCTATGATTAATTACAGCAAGATTCATCTGGGATAAAATTCAATTAATAGAGAGAGAATGATTAATTCGGAATTAATCGATTAAATAATATATTTGATATATTAAATGAAATTAGATTTCATAACGGAATTAAAATTGGATTTTAATTTGGGCGAACGAATTAATTTAGAATTAATTCGCGAGCAACTTTAATAGTAATTTTACTATGCATAATTATTTAATTAAATTTGATTTAATTAAGTCACAACGGAAAATTCATTAATTTGGAATTAACGAACCCGAGCCCGGAATGTGTTTGTGAGCCCACTCGGATTTTGAATTCATGTAGGGCCCACATGTCACATCACTTGTCTTTCTCATCACTTTTTGTGATGAAAGTTAGTGTGATGTGACGTTGGCTTGTTTTTCACACAAGTTAGTAAAGTGATGGACATTTACCAACTTTGGATTTTGGTATTACTTTACATTTTTTGATTTTTGAAATCAATTAATTTTGTAACAGATTCACTCATCTCTCTCATCATTCTTCTTCTCCTCTTTCACACCATTTTGCACTCTCCCTCTCTTGGACTTGGCTTGGCCGAAACTTACCAAGAGTAAAGATAGAAATTTATTGTAATTTTTCTAGTGCTAGCACACAAAGAATCATAAAAAGGTGATAGGGAAACCTTTCCCAAAAGTTTGGAATCCTTTCGTTAAAGCTTGGAGCTTGACACTCAACATTGAAGGAGCTTGGAGAAACTTCAAAATAAGCAAAAATTTTTGAACTCAACACGTCATATAACCGATCATTGTCAGTATAATTCCCCTATATTCTTTTGCGTATTTACACATCTTTCATGCTTAATATGATATTGGTTTGTTCATAATATCCCTACACGTTCAACTTGAGAAGGTTCTTATTGACGATAGTGTACCATCTATTGAGAAAACTTCAATGAGTCGTTCAGTGTCTTATCAAATAAATACCTATATGTCTATACGAGTCTCCTAAGACTCATGGTTCACTGGGATAAACCATCGGACCAAGTCACGATATACTGCATATACTAGTCTCAGCGGATTTTACTAACTGACCCGTGTTAGCAAATCTTGACCAGGAACTTTATTTAAGGATATACAACTAATAGTGCACTTCCCAATGTCAATTACAAACTATGTTGTATTGCGCACTTTACTGTAAATCCTATGGTCTTTCTCTAATATACATGTATTACTGAACCAGATTCAGTTTTGATCTAATCGTAATCAGATATCTAATCGAAATTAGATCAAATAAGCATATAAAAGACAATGATGCTACCATAAAATTAGTAATATTATGGAAAATATAATTTCTTGTATTTATGAATCGAACATAAATACGATCCGGATTAGCACTCCGAGCACCAACCCTAACAATTCTCATTATTACTCATTTCTAAATTTTGCTATGTTATTTGACTTTCCTCCTAATCTCAGTTTCTCGAGTCTCTCATGTCCTCACTTCCTTGGAAGCTCCCTATATTAACACATGTTAATGGGATCACTACCAATTTCTTAACTTGAGTACTACACTTTACTAATCTTGTATAAGTTGGGTGACTTACTTCTATGTTGCTACACACTTGTTATTTGTGATTTATCTATCTTATCCCACGCATTTCCTTACTTATTCAAATCCTTGCTAAGCTCTATGTCGAGGGGTATATACATGTTTCGCACTTTTGGTTCAGTGTTTATATACTTACTGAAGTAAGGTTACTGGATGGAAGAAATATCATTCATACAGCTGGAATTTTTATCGACTATTCTATGTCTTTCGGTTCCTTAATCTAGATCAATCACTCCGAGGTCTTTACTTATGTTACTGTTTCCCAAGATAGATTATCTATGTCACTATACATACAGAATTCTCTTATTATTTTCTGTTTCCTTTTTAATGTTTTCATATTCTATCTTTTAAATCCTTCTTAGTTCTTTCCTGAATGGTCTATCATTTACTGTTTTTTTTTTACTCAGGTTAAATTATCATCGAATTTTTTTACGGCTATCTTTATCTAGGCTGGTATAGAGTGGGGCATGAATTT
The DNA here is from genome assembly GCA_019454045.1 of Zanthoxylum bungeanum. Lineage (NCBI taxonomy): Eukaryota > Viridiplantae > Streptophyta > Magnoliopsida > Sapindales > Rutaceae > Zanthoxylum > Zanthoxylum bungeanum. Next base: position 161,458 of record SKCR01023763.1, read on the forward strand.
ATATCTTAATAGGTACTGACGTTCTTGTCCTGATACTTCATGTCCTGATATAATCTATTACTCATGTAAGGTAGGTATGAGATAAACTCTGCACGGGTCGTTTCTTTGACTGGTACCACTGAGGAATGAGAATATAGGTAATTTAGGGTCGCATCAATGTTGGGTTTCTTGGAATAAGGTAATTAATCATCTTCCTTACAACCAACATTTGTTTCCTTATGGGCCTGGGCTTGGGGATCTAAAATCTCTATATCCTTTTTGACATCTCTTGTCTATTAGAAACCTCTACCACTAATCATGATTTCTTACTTCATTTTGCCCTATGGATACTCTTCGTTATTCAGGGAACTCGCTGCCTATACGAGTTATTCAATGACTATATGGTCTAGTTGGAAAAATTTTCTGAGTATGAAGGGAATCTTATTTGGAGAGAATGAACTTTACTTGAGTCTACTTGGTATTTTTATTCTTATTTAGGCTCGTTATATTCTTTTTACTATAAATTCTAGTGTTATCTTTTACTATTTAATTATGTATCTCTGATTCTTACTACTATTTGGTTACTTTTGGGGATAAGGCAGGATAACTATAAGAGAATTTTCCAGCTTGGATCTACAGTATAGTTGTTTTCATAAAGAATACTATTTGAATAGTCTAGGAAAGGTTACTGACATGTCTATAGGGCTTGAGGACGTACTCGAAGATCGGATACTGAAGAGGTAGTGCCTCGCATACAAGTATCCCATACATACTATGTATACAAGACCCCAACACTCTACCCACTATAATCACTGACCCCTAGATCATACTTTGATATCATCTTTGTAACATCCCCAAACCGAGAGATGCTACCTGTTGGACAATTATGACCCATAACATCACTGTTTGTACAGATCATGGTGTTGTTGTACAAATTAACTATGTGACAAAGAGATTGCACTCTTATCATTTATGATTAGATCACATAGATGTATAAATGATAGGAGGTCCTTATGATTAGTTCCTGGATTGAGATGATATGAGACAGTATCAGTCCTCGAAGGATTAATCATTAAATATCCATAGTCGTAGTATTATCGAGACTGGACATCGATAATGCGGAATAGACTAGTATTACACTTGTGTGATTTGTGAGGGCACAATAGCATAGTTCTCATATATATGGGTATTGGATACTCATACAAGTGTAATAGAAGGTTGTGTTTTCCGATGGTACGGAAACAGCTTCGCTCTGGATAGACCCCTCGGAATTCCATTGTTAGTATGACTACGTGTCTATAGAAGTCCGAAATCAGGGTAGGTGTATTGGTCTTAACCTGAGACTTGCACCACTAATACTTGCGACAATCAATATACTTTGGTTTTGGTCGTCCAGGGATTTAACCGGTTCTGTGTACGCCTCTACTTGGTATATTGAGAATCGTAGTGTATTGGGTGTGATGTCAAGACGGAAGTATCACTCCAGTCATAGTGGAGATGATGTCACGTAGGATACAGAACTAGTACTCTTAAGTACTGCAGTCATCGGGATGATATGACTAGGTCATGTTCATCCGATTATAGAGACTAGTTACCAGACATCTGACATGTGCTTCGTATGGGGCAGACACAATTCCAACCCCACGCCTAGCATGTGACATCCGATACTGGATCGCAATACGCAATACTACGTATACTACGCCTGACATAGATTATATATTCCAGTAAGAATATTTCTGGAGAATTGGGAGGCACGGTGCTTTGCTAGAAGCCAACCGTGTCTTGTAAATCGGTAAGCACGTGGTACGAGGTATGCACGTATTTGGATAATCTGATGACCGTATTTACTGCCAACATATCCAAGAATCTCTTGGGTCATTTCCCAAAGATTCACCGATGACAGTTGATTTAAAATATAATTAATCTGGGATTAATTTAGAGAGAGAAAATTAATCTGGGATTAATTGAGGCTTTATTTAATCTGGGATAAATGTGTTCGGAAAAAAGAGGAACGCGATTAATTTGGAATTAATCGGTAGAATAAATTTAATAGTTAAATTTGATTTTTCTATTTAATTTATTCGTATGGGCTAAAATTAATATATCAGATATATTAATATGAATTGGATTTCATTACGAAATTAAAGTCGGACTTTAATACGAACGAACGAATTAATTTAGAATTAATTCGTAAACGACGTTCGTAATATATATTTGCGAGGCATCGTTATTTAATTAAATTAGATTTAATTATTTAGCGACGAAAGTTTGTTTAATTGGATTAAACGGAATCGAGCCGCGGCAAATATTCGTAGAGACATTTGAATTTTGAATTCAAATGTGGGGCCCACTTTAATGTGGTAGTTGGGAGGGGTAGTTGGCATTTAAGCCAATACCACTTGCTTTTTATCTACATGGTTTTGGTTTTTGGAAAACCAAGACCCAACTACCAAGTTTGGGTGAAAAGGGTAAAACCCTTTTACCAAACCTATTCTCTACACACTTGACACACTAGGAACAAAATAAAAACCCCAGAGAGCACACCATGGGCATGAGCTTCTTGCCCCCTTCTCTCTGATTTTGTTGCAAAATCAACAAAGCTAGCACTTCAACAAATCAACAAAGGTGATAGGGAAACCACTTCAAGAGTTGGAATCATCACTCAAAGCTTGGATCTTGGAGATCTCCTCCCAAAATTTTAAAGCTCAAATTCGTTCATTGTAAGTATATTCCGCAACTTATTTGGAATTTATGAACATCTTTTCATGCTTATTAGATCTTTGGCATGTTCTAGGAACACTAACACTACCGGCAAGGAATAGATCGTACTATCCCCATAAGCCTCTGACTTCTGATAACTGCTATTCTTATTTCACACACATATATAAACACATGTATGGGACCATAGCCCAACTCATCAACCAATGCATAATATCCTTAATACTAAGTATTTTATTTAAATACACATTTCAACACTGACAATAACTTTTATAATGCAATATACATGTGACCTTTACTGTATAACATATATGTTACTTGAGATTCTATGGCTCTGACCGAACTAGGCTTTATCTCTGACTTAACCTGGTGGACCAACTCCCTAGTGTCTTCCATCAAACTCGAAGAACCTGCAAAACAAAACACTGATAGTGGGGGTTAGATTGTTTGAACGATCTAAGTGAGTGGATAATTTTAAGTGTAGTACTAAAAGTGTTGTTGAAAATCAGTGTTCTAAAACTAATTTCATTTTAAATCATCTTTTCTGAAATCTCTTCTATTGTTTGAAAATAACTTTCTTCCTAGAAAACTTTTCTGAGGTCTGTTTCTTAAAATCTAATCTGAATATCTATATTCAAAATAGCTATACTAAAAGCTCATTTCTGATATATCTGAATCTGAAAACTACTTCTAAAAAATTATCTCTGAAAATTGGTCTATGTCTATGAAAACTTGAAGTATAGGGGTGTTATATTGCCATACGCCTAACTAGAGCCTGGAATACAAATCCATGACTTTGGGGCGTTACATATCGCCCTCCCCCAAAGCATGCCACTTTTGTCGCTAAAACTAATGGTCTTGGGGCGTTACGTATTGTCATCCCCAAGCCACTGAACTAGAACTGAGGGTGCGGATCTATGCTACCCTCCGAGCTCTGAATCAAGGATATAGGGGCATCTGTCATCCCTAGTCCTGAAATAGGATCTAGGAGCGTTACGTATCATCGTCCCCCTAGTCCTCTACATGTGCACATTTCTTCCGTCAATTCCATGTCTATAATAAGTTACATACTGAGGTGGATTTTTCCCTCATGCCTCTAAAACATAAAACTTATGCTTTGAAAATATTTATTTCTTAAACATATCTTAAATCATAATTTTACATTTAATAACTACAATAAAAATCAAATAACGCCCTAAAAGCTTAAAAATAAGTTTGATATGAAAAATATGAAATGAAAATCAAGTAAAAAGAAAAGCGTCCACTCATAGTGCTATGAAAATTCGATAGTGATTCACGGTGTGGGCGACCTTCTAGTATCTTGGCATCAATCTAAGGTCCATACTATTGTTAGTTTCCATAACTCAGAACATCTTCATATGTCATAAAAGAATATATAATACATGGATACATAATCTAACTAAATATTAGAGATATCTATGGCATCTATCAATTTTACGGACTTAGATTTGGAGTTATGCAAGAACGGTAGCATAAACTTATTTTATGTTAACACCCAAATTTGGAAATTCGTTACAATTAATCGGACATGCATCTGATGTTCAAATTTTAATAGAATGGTCCTTAATATATCACGTTTATGTTGGTTTTTACGGATCTCAATTCTGATTTCATAAACTGAAGTTATAGACCAAAGTTTAGGGGCTGTCCAACTGAAAAACTGGGCACTGTGCTAGCAGGTTGCCCGATTTCAAAAATTTGGTCCGGTCTCGTCTTAAGTCCAAAAATTTTAATTTTTTGTTATGTTACTCCTATATGTATCTAGTTTACCCATAACTTTATGGATTTCAGTTAAGGTCTACCAAACTCAACATATGGATGAATCTCTTCACCTTATTCACCAGAACATAACCAGTTCTTTCATTTCAGATTGGCCATATTTAAAAATTAGCCACAATTTCATCTTTCATTACACAATTCTGATTTTTTGATATGTTGTACCTTGATGTATTTAGTTTACTTATAAATTTACGGTTCATCAACAAAATATCTAAAATTCAAGCTATAGCCGATAGAACGTAGATTGTCTAGATTGCACAACAAGTACACTCACTGCCTAAGTTACGAATTTCGTTAGCCTTCTGAATTTGTTTACTTCGTCTATTACTATCAGGTTCTTCAATAAATTATCATGCACATAAATTGATTAATTTCTTACTCTGATCTAAGCTTGGCATTTCATCAAACGCATAGTGTGCACATTGAGCAACATCACTATTTCTTTTACAACACTCATCATTCTATCCACTACACCTCATCAACCTAAGCCAACTCATTCTTTACTCATGCGTTAACATAAATCAGAAATTAGATCAAAATAATTCCTTCTTACTGTCAAGATTAGACATCACAACCAAGACATTTATTTCATCACTCATATCATCACTAAAACCATTATAAATATTATACACCCATACATAAATAAACCAACATTCCATCACCAAGACAACACTCAAATCTCATACCCAAGTATCATATAACTCAAAAACTAGCATCATTAATCAGCAATGGAAACAAAATCATCCTCATTTTTGTTTAAATTTTTCGACCATCCCCCTTATGGGAAAAATAGATTTGGGCATTTTGCAAAAAGACTATAACTCATGCTTAAGACTTTTATGAAATGCTTAGATAAGCATGCTATCATCTCCATTGAAACTAAAATGCACAACTAGGTATTCTAAGGTTCATGGTGCATTTTCGGGCTTCCCTTTTTTCATGCATAAAATTGAAAAATGATAGAATGAAAAGAAATAGAAGCTTACTTTAGCTTGAAAGTGAGTTATAAACCCTCATTTTGGCTTGAGAATTTGAAAATTGAAGAGCTTCCCATTGGGCTCAACTCACGTTTTTGGCTAAGAAAGAATATTAGTGAATATTGTTCTATTTATAGGGAAAATGGCTGATTTTTGTGTTATAAATGAATGGTCCACATTTTTCCACATCATCAAATTCTAATTAATTCTCGAAATTACTGTAGCGGCTATGGAAATTACAACTTTTGACATATTTCTAGTCTGACTTTGGAAAATAATCCAACACAAAAGTTATTACTGTTGGTCTAAGATTTCTGACGATATAAATTTCATAAAAATCGAAGATCGTATGAAAAGGTTACGGCTCGATTACTAAAGGCTATTCGAGGTGGAATGTAAACTAAGTTCCGTGTCGAAATTTCAAGGAACCTTCCGAATGTCCTAAATTCCATTTTATGAGCACATACTTGCTCGAATATGATTTATATCAAGTATTATTCCTCTGAATTGTAGCAGTCTCTAGGCTCGGGTAATGTACAAGTCGTCAGGTTCACCAGATATTACAAATACTCTTGTATATATTTTATTAATGAATAAAATAAATAATTTCAATAATATAAATTCTTTTATTATATGGTGAAAACGAAAATGACTATATGGTGATTGGTTATAATATATTTTTAAAAACGTCGCAACTGACATTAAGCAGTATCATAATAATATCATTCTTTAACCGTTCCTAGTCAAGGTTTACAATTACTTGGTCTAAGTAAACCTGTTGAGACCGGTACGTGTCGTATATTAGAATGATGGATTGTAATGGTTTCTCAATGAATCATGAGTCTCAGGAGACTCATATAGACACGTAGGTGTTTATATCAGATAAACACTGAACGACTTACTAAAGATTCTTAATAGATAGTACACCAACGTCAACAATAATCTTCATGGGTTGAGTGAGCATAGTGATCCTTCAACTTGAGATACCACTATGGATGTATGTGGTATCCTCCACACTTTGATGGTAGTCACGTCATCGATCTATTTAGATCATATTTCTGTCTGTTCGTTGAGTGTGGGCTGATCCTCAAGATATCCAGTGCGTATCAAGATAGGATCCGTCAGGTATCCTTTATGGAATTAGCAATCTCTTACATCCATGGGCCTGTGTTACACTGTAGAAATCAGTTCAAAGTGCTATTTAAGATAATGCTAATAGAATCATCGACGAGATTATTCATAAAGAGATTTGACATTTATATCTATATTCTCTGGGATAATCCGAAAACCTGTGATGGAAGGATTACACGTATGTAGTGACCTCGACCTGCATGGTTTAGAAATTTTATCTGTGTGTGTCATAATTTACGGCGGGTAAATGTTAGGGTTGGTGCTCTGAGTGCCAATTTTATTATGTATTTCTATGTAAATACTGATGTAACGTTTTATTATGAATAAAATGAACAGTTTCTTTTATATAACTTCTTCTTTAATATGGTAAAGACGTAATCGACCTTAGAATGATTAGTTATGATACTGTTGCAAAAACATCGCAACTGACATTGAGTTGTATCATGACGTTGTCATTCTTACACGATTTCCGATCAAGGTTTACACTACTTGGTCAGTAAAGTAAACCCGTAAAGACCGGTACATGTCGTATATTGGAATCTTGGATTCCAATGGTTTCTCAGTGAATCGTAAGTGTTGGAGACTCGTATAGACGTGTAGGTGTTTATAGTGGATAAATACTGAACGACTCACCAAAGATTCTTAATGGATGGTACACCAACGTCAATAAGAATCTTCTCGGGTTGAGTGAGCATAGTGATTCTTTGACTTGAGATACCATTGTGGATATCTGAGTTATCCTCCATACTTAGATGGTAATCACGTCACCGGTCTATTTAGATCAGACTTCCGCCAGTTCATTGGGTGTGGACTGATACTCAGGATATCCTGTGTGTATCAAGATAGGATCTGTCAACTCTGTATACAGATTATAGGTATTCAATATGGAATTAGCAATCTGTTAAATTCATGGGCCCGTGGTACACTGTAGAAATTAGTTCTAAGTGTTATTTTAGGGATTGCTAATAGAAACGTCGACGTGATTATATCTATAGAGATTTGACGTTTGTATCTATATCTTTGGATTAATCCGGATACCTGTGATAGAGGGATTATACGTATGCAGTGACTTCGACCTGTATGATTCAGTGAGTTTATCTGTGTTCGTCATAATTTATGGGTGGGTGAATTATGGACACGAAATTTAATTTCATGACGGATATGCCTAAATCTAGAGAGTCTCACTAATGAAATTTACTCGTAGAGCACTAGGGCAACTGTTATGAATATTACTGATTATTTATAACTCTTTTAATGGTTAAAAGAAAAATACATGCAATCGAGACCTATCGGTCATTTCCAATATTGATGTGTATTTTATTTAATACTTGATTTTATTAAATACACATTAATAAAATATCAAATTGTGATATTTAACTTATATCATTAATATATGTATTTGAGATATTGATTGTAAATATAATACATATATTTAAGATTTTTAAATTTATTAATTAATTATTTAATTATTAAATAATTAAATTAATTTATAAAATAAATATCTTTAAGTAATGATGATAACTTTATGAAGTTGGAAATGGCATGATTTGGTTGGAACACAATTTTATCACTTTATTAAAGTTAAAGTGTTAATTTATTAAAGCTAAAATGTGTGCCAATTAAAATCAAACAAAAATAAAATAATTGTTGTTTTATTTTTATTTGAAAATTTCGGCCAATGTAATATTTTGTATATCAAAATTGTTTTATTTAATTTTCACTAAGACAAATTTCACAAAACATTTTACAAAGTAAGGTTGAGAGAAAAAAACTTGAAGGAACAAGAATTCATCAACAAAGTCTTGAATTTTGTAAGTAATTTCTAATTTTCTTCAATTAGGAAATTATTTCCATGAGTCTAATCTTCAATTTGTGATGCTTAGAATTTTCTCTAATCCTTAAGTATGTAATTTAATTGTGTTTAAAGCTTGTTGGATGTTATTAGCATGTGTGATTAATTATTGAGCTAATTATGAGTAATTAAGCTTAAAAAATTAATTAGAAAATTAAAGTTACCATTATACAGTTAATTAGCCATTCATAATTAGCCTAGAATTGTTCTTGATTAATTTCATGATGGTGAGAATTAATTGGTGTGGTAATTTGAAGATTAAAGTATTGAATTTTATTAATTTAGTGTAAATTGCCCAATTTGAGTGATTTGTGAAATTAGGGTTCTTAACCCACTCAAATTTTGGGGCTTTTCATATATATGCTTTAATTTGATGTATATTTGATGCATGTAAAATTTGGGATTAATTGGATTTGATCTTGATGTGTTTTGAACAAATTGGGCCAAATTACAATTAACTAAAGTTTTGGGCTGTTTTAGTAATTACAGAAAAATCTGGACTGTTGGCGCAAATCTGAAAAGTTTTTCTGGTTTTGTAGCAAACTTGAAAAAAAATTATTTTGGAATTAATTAAATATGTAATTGACATATTTAAAACTAAAATAATTAATTTGTAAAAGTTTGGGGTAATTTTATAATTAAAAGAAATATGATTTCTTGGGTTATATTTCATAAGTTAAGTATTGGTTAATTAAATAAATAAGTTTATTTAATTTTCCAAGAAAAAATTTTGAAATCGGAGAAATCATTTTTCGCGTTCCGCTGTGCTAACCCTGTAATTCCCAATAATACCCCAACAGTAGATTATGGACACGAAATTGAATTTCTTGACAGATATGTCTGAACCTAGAGAATCTTACTAATGAGATATACTCGTCGGTCACTAGGGCAACATTTAAAAATAATATTGATTATTTATAAGTTGTTTAACAATTAAACGATAATACATAAGTTTGAGATCTTTCGGCCATTTATTAAATTTCGAATTGTGACTTTTGACATTTATTTACAATATATGTATTTTGAATATTTAATGTAAAAATAATACATATATTTGAGATATTTTTATTTAATTATTTGATTATTCAATTGTTTAATAATTAAATTAATTAAATAATTAATATCTAGTCGACTTTAATAAAGTAAGCTAAATGGCTATTTTTTATTGGATTTTATGGCCAATTTTTATTGATTTTAAATGACATGATTTAATTAGTTAAATTTGCTAAACATCAATGTAACATCCCAGATTTTCGGGATTATTGTAGAAGATTCCCGGACGGATATTTTTAGTCTCGGAGCATGATGATGAGGAAGAATAAGATTTTAGGTGATTTTATATGAGTTGGAAAATTATATTATGAATTTCTGTCACATTGGAAAACGTGTGGGATCAAAAGTCAGTTACGTGATTTTCGTAAAACGTGTTAAGTTTGCGGTTTTGGTCACGAATAGAGCAAACGAACTTTGATCGAGTTGATTCTTGAACCATCAGACTTGTTTTTCAGAGACGAACAACTTTCGTGTTGAACATTTTTCGAAATTTTCACCAGAAGGGCCTCAAAATTCTGAATTACCGAGAAGACCCCAAACCAGTGGCTTATTAGCAAAACGCGGGGACCCAGATGATATTTTCCCAGCTAAGTTATAAACCCTATAGTTTCAGCATTTTACAAAAATGGCAAAACTGTACACACTCATACACCCAACCCCTTCACGGTTTCTTGCTTCCTTGTCGCGCCGGCGGCTTGCTGGCCGTCCCCGGCCGGCGCGACAGGGCAGGGAGGTGCGCTGGTCACCCCTCCACCTTGTGGTGGCCGGCGGCAGCCCCGGATTGCCGCCGAACGGCAAGAGGAGAGAGTAACGTGCGTGAGTTGGGTTTTCCCGATTCCGGCTCGTCGCTTCATTTCACGAGCCGTGCCACCCGCCAAATCGAAGCCCTCGACGAGTACTACGAGTGTGCGGGGTTGATTTTGCCGAACAACGGCCTGAGGCTCGCGAAACGAGAGAAGAAGGTTCGGTGAATAGCAAACCCATGTCGAACGGTAGCTCCGATTGGAATTCCGTCGACACCAGCGCGTTCGTATGGCCGGTGGGAGTCCGAATATGGCCTTGGAATTTCGGTATAACTCTCCGTTTAGAATTTGATATTTCAAAGCGTATCGATCTTTATTCGGATGTTTCCAGTAGTTCCGTAGCTTAGCGAATTGCCTGTATATGAATTGCATATGTTTTAATATGTTAAAACGATAAATGTGGTAGAATCCGAGGAGAATCGGACGAGATATGATCGATCCCGTAGATTTAGCGAGATTCCGGTAAAACAGAATTTCTCGCGCAATGAGCGTGGTTGATCGTAAATATAGTTATGATGCAAATATGATAATACGAGGTTAATTGGGTAATTTTGGGTTAGTCCGGAGGGTTCGAGACCTTTCCGTAGCGTTTGCGGAAACTTTTCCGAAATTTTTACCGCAAACGCGTAAAGTGAGAATATGACTAATCTAGCTAGTTTTATATAGTATGTAAGCATGTATTAGAGTAATGAAGCTTAGACCGTAGTATCAGAGATGATTCGGGTGTTTGGGGAAACTCGTAGTTGTTTTAGATAAGTTGGAAATAGTCCCGGCCGGTGGTTCGGTTCCGGTTCGGAACCGAACCGAACCGGCCCGGTTCGGTTCCGGTTCCACACTTAAGTGGAACCGGAACCTAAAACCTAACCGAACCGAACCGGTTCGGTTCCGGTTCGGTTCGGTTCTTTTTTTTTTATTATAAAATTAAAAAATGAGAGGAATCAATTAATCAAAGCTTAAATAAAAAAAAAATTATTAATTTAAAAAAATGAGATTAATTTATAAATAAAAAAAATTTATTACATTGAAGAGCTTGAGCTTAAATTTTTAAAAATTTAAGTTGCCTACGTATCCTCCAAGGGTGAGAGGAATCAAAGCTCACGTAGTTCCATTACAAGTTTAAGACATATCCCCTTTGTAAAATATATATTATAATTATCAATCATCATTATCAGTTGATCCTTCGGCTCCGGTTCCGCAGCTTCCGCTTGCACTTGTTGCAGAAGCATTATCGAACAAATCTTCAAAATCATCGGGGCATCGCTTGTTGTCTCAGATCAGCTCGAGTCCAATCATCCACGCAAGCTGTTGCTTCTAGAGTGCTTGGATGTAATGAAGATCGCCTAGCTTCCAATATATTACCTCCCAAACTGAAGGCTTGCTCAACCGCAACGGTGGAAATAGGTGCTGCCAAGATCTCTTTAGCAATAATAGATAAAACAGGATATATATTTTGATGTCGGTTCCACCATTCAAGGATTTTAAAATTTTTACTGCATAAACTTTCATTAGAAAACTCAAAATTTGTAGATAAATAATTATCTAATTCAGGATTATTAGTTGTCGTAGTATCCCTAGATTTTTTATTTCGTTGCAATAACCAACGATCCCCTGCGCTAAGTCTTGTTTGAATTACCGGTTCGCTACTACTAGATTGACCTAATGTTCCTAAGTTATATCTTACAATATAATCATTAAATAAAATAATTAAATCATTTCTTAATTTCGTCATTATGCTCGTAATATCAATGTCATCTAATATTCCTAAATAACCATAGTAAGCTTGTAAACCACCATTCAAACCTTCTAATTTAAATCTAGGATCAAAAACAGCAGCAATAAGATAAAGTAAAGGAATTTCTCTAAAATAATTCAACCATTTTACCTTCATAACAGTAATGGCTTCGAGCAAAACAATATCATTAGGGTCGTCACTGTCAACATGCTCATCGAGAGTGCCAACAATATTCAAACTCTCAAGAAGAAATAAATGTGCTGTAGGATAATAAACACCGCTAAAAACTAAAGTAGCATCATTAAATACTCTTAAAATATCTAAAATTTTTTCACAAATATCCCATTGACTAGGATAAAGTGTGAAATTTTGAACATGTTGAGAAAAAAAACTACATAATGCATCTTTGTATTGAAATGCTTGACATAAAAGAAAATAAGTAGAATTCCAACGTGTTGGAACATCTCTAGAAAATTTAATCGGTTTAAAACCATTTATTTTACAAAACTTGGTCCATTCTCTCCTAACTTGAGAATATGACCAAATACAGTTAAGTGTCATTTTAATTGGATCAAGGAAAGGAGATAATGATTTTAGACCGTCTTGCACACATAAGTTTAGGACATGACATGTACAACGAATATGAAAAAATCGACCCCCTAAATTTGGTTGACATATTTCTTTTAAATCATTGATGGATGCAGTATTTGCAGATGCATTATCAAATCCAATTGTTAAAATTTTTTCTCCTAAACCATATTCATCAAAAATTACCTTCATCATTCTATAAATATTATGTGCAGTATGGGTCATCAAAAACTCTAAATGCAATAAGTCGTTTTTGCATGGTAAATGATGCATCAATCCAATGACAAGTCACACCCATATATGAGTGTGTTTGCCAATGGTCACTCCAAATATCAGAACATATAGAAATACGACCTTTCATCTCTTTAAATATTTCATTTAAAATAATTTTACCATCTTTATATAATTTGAAAATATGACGTTTTGTTGTGTTTCGAGTCATTCTACATGCAGCAGGGTTTAAAGCATTATGCACGTAATTAGTAAAATGAAGTTTTTCACCAAAGCTTAAGGAAAGATGTGCCATACAAGTTAATTTCGCAAATTCTTCTCTATTTTTTGCATCAGAATATTTAAATAAATCTACACTACTCGTACCTCTACTAGATGATGCGTACCTGGCCATTTGAGTCTGCGTCGTATCAATGCCAAATTCAACCGGATGATGTTTCTCCATGTGCTTGATCATATTGCCGTATCCACCAGAAAATTATAGATAACCCCACAATAGTTGCAAATTGCTCGTTGTGAATCATCTTCTATATATTCCAAAGTAAAATGAATTTTGAAAATATCGGAGGACCGAGCCTTAACTTCTCTTCTCCGTGATTGTGCACTGACACTAGGGCCGCTCTCTTGGGTTGGCATATTTGACATTATGTTCTCGGATGAGCTTGTCATTTTTTTTTTGAGAAATTAGGAAGAAAAATAAGAAAATTGAATAATTGCGATGCGAATGATAACAAATTAACAACTAAATAAATTGAGATTGAGAAAATAAGAATATAAGATTATAAGAGAATTGTATTGAAGTAAGATTGAGAATAAGAGAATTATAGAAAATGAGATAGTTGAGAATTTGGTGTGATGAAATTATGAAAAATGAATCCTATTTATAGAATTTTAGAATTTTTTTGATACCAAAAATGCCCCTAAATATAACCGTTTTATTACCGTTATTAGGGGTACATTAGTATTTTATTTTTATATAATAAATAATATATTTTTTTATTTTTTTTATTTTTTTGGCAGGGAGCCGTTTGGCAGAGGGAGCCAAACGGCTCCCTGCTCCCCCAACGGCTACTAGCCATTGGGGGATTAGGGTTCCTGTTGGAACCCTACGGTTCCAACCGTCCGAACCGGTGGAACCGTACGGTTCCACCGGTTCGGACCGGTTCGAGTTGGGGTGGAACCCCAACCGAACCGATCCAATTCCGGAACCGGTTGGAACCGGAACCTTCCGGTTCCAACCGGTTCGGTTCTGGTTTGGTTCCGGTTCCGAACCGGAACCGTGGCCGGGTTTAGTTGGAAAGTTCCGCAAATAGCGGTACTAACCTTGCGTTGTTACTTGTTTGACAGATCGGACCCGGATCGCGGGCATTCGCTTAGCCAGGTAAGTAACTCATGATGTGAACATTAAGAAATTTATTATTGTTCGAGATTAGTAGTATAATAAAGTTGTATATAGTGATATGCACGAAACCTATATATAGGTATATATAAAGATGAATGTAGAAGAAAGAAACAGGTGTACTTATATACACATATAGATAAGAACAAGTAAGTATAAGAAGATGTATAAGCAAAAGATAATCATGAGCATATGGAGGCACAGAGATATATGTATATGTAGGTATAAACCAGTATATATATATATATATATATATATATATATATATATATATATATATATATATATATATATATATATATATATATATATATATAACACACGAATAAGGTCATGTTTATGTTGGACTGGAATGTTACTATGTATAAGTATTTAAAAGCATCAGACATCAGTAAGTATTAGATAGGAAGAATAAGATGGCAAGGAATAAACATATATATGGAATCTGATTAAGTGTTCATGAATATAATTTTTGAGACTTGGGTTTGGGGGGGCTGTAGAAACTACACCCTAGGGAATGAGATTAGAGTTATAAATAGGATAATCTGATATGAACTAGAGATATGAATAAAGTTGTAATTTATGCGTTATATGGGAATATTAGAAATATTAGGATAGATATGAGTGTATAAAGTGATAAAGAGCATGAATGAATAGAATATGCATAACATGAGAATATATAAAAGGTTATGATTTGAGATTTCTGAACACAAGTTGATAGTTAGAAAATGGCAAAGAAGTTTAAGAACGAAGGCATTGGAACTTATATATGTTTGATATCTGATATAGTAGTAGAGCTTCGAATGTATGTGTATGAATATAAATTGTACAATATATTGACTGTGAGCCACTAGCAAGGTAAGTTATAAAGGTAAGTTATGTTGTGATGGTTTGATGTGTGCATATCTATATATATATATATATATGTGTGCATATATAGTTTGAACAAGCATATATAGTTTGAACAAGCATTCTGTCGATATTTAAGCATATAGTTAGTAAGATCATTATAGAGGAGATCATAACCAGAGTAGAGAGAAGCATGAGAATGCATCTATGCATGTTCATGTGTGTGTGTATTTAAGTTTTCATTACTTGAGCAAACGATAACAATGTTTTCCAAAAATTCAAATGTTTTAAAGAAAGATTTCAAATGCTTTTGAAAAGAATCGTATTTCAGAAAATGTTTTTATAGTTTGAGTTACAGATTATGATTTTATGGTTTTCGGGGCATGAGGTAAAAACTCACCCCAGTATGTAACTTGAGACATAGTTCAGAATTGACGGATATTTTGGACTCGGGATTTGGGATTTGACCCATCCCAATTGTACACTGTTGGAATTAACGAATTCAGAGACATGTGCATATGTCCTCGAGCAGGACTATGGGCTACAGGGTCCCGAAATCCTGATTTTCAGAGATGCCCAGTTGAGTTATGATCCTATGCATCGAGTACACCCAGTTGAGTTATGGTTCTGGGTGTAGAGAGACGTCCAGTTGAGTTATGGTCCTGGACGTATAGAAGTTTTCAGTTTTCAGATTTTCAGTACACGGTTTTTTTTAGAAATAGTTTTTCAAATCTCGATTTTCAGTTTTCAGAGATGCCGCAGTTGAGTTATGGTCCTGGCATCAAGTATTTTCAGTTTTAGTTTTCAGATCTTAAGTATAAGGTTTTCAGATTTCCAGTACACAGCAATCTTATAAGAGATTCAGAATTTTAAAGTAGGATTCAGATTTCAAGTAAAGTTTTCAGCAAAGTGTTTTCAGCAAGAAATTTTCCGAAAAGAGTTTTTAGAAACCATTTTTAGAGAACAGTTTTTTTCAGAAAAGGATTCAGAAAGTATTTCTAAATAGCATGATATGCTAAAATAGGAATTAGTTTATGAGTTATGCATATCAATCATATATTTCAGGTCTCATTTATGTCACATGTAGCTTATATTCATGCATGATGGCATTGTCACAGTTACATGCATAAGTGGTTAATAATGATATAACTTGTATGTTTATATAAGATTAACCTTTGTGAATGGCAGTGCATGACAACACGAGTTAGCATATAGATTGTAAGACAGCTTAAGATGGATGTTTGATAGTAAAAATAAGCTTTATGTGACCGATTTGATGATATTTCAAGATTATAAAAGAAGAAAGTTACAAAAATTGTCTACTTTTTGACTAGTTTAGAGTATACAAGTAAATAAGAAAAGATTCAGAGCAGCACAGTATAAGTGTAATGGACTTTAATTGCTAGTTAGTAAAATAAGACTTGATGAGTTATAAAGATTGTAATATTCAGAAGTTGGTTTGTGTATGTGTGTGTTCAGGCAAGAAAACCAGTAACTAGTCGTAGGGTAATTGAATGGATAAAAATCATATTGTTATATATGTTCTGTAAATTTCTGCATGATTACTTAATGAGTCATTATGACTCACAACACTACAGTTTGTAGTTTTGCAGGTCAGTAGCTGTTTTATGGGATCAGCAGATGCTTGGTGAAGACTTTAAAGACGGTAGATCGCCCCAATTACAGTCAAGGGAGTCCTGGGTCGAGTTATGGGTCCTCACGGCCCTTTGTATAGTTTTTTTATTTTACATTTGTATCATATGAGTAAAGAATATGTAATAGCCTAGATTATTTTGAGTTCTAGACGGAGGCCAAGTACTTTCATTTTGTTCTTTGAGTTCAGGCCTGAGGCCTTGTTGAGTATTGCATTGGAGTTGAGTTTCTGGCCTGAGGCCGAGATTGTCGTATTCTTGTTGTGTATGGATGCTGGCTACAGGCCAGGTTGCATGATGTTACGAATACATCATGCCGAAATTTTGTTAGATTCATAGGCTTATGGAGATGGGTTTAGCCTGTCTCCTGTCGGTAGCATCCTGCCCTAGGCGGGATGTTACAATCAAATTGTTTGATGATTATTACCACAAATTTCCATTAAATCATTTTCCAATTAATTGATGAAATAAAAATAAACACTTGACCAATATTTTTCTTTTATTTTTCGGTCATTCAAGAAAAATTTATAAGGCTTGTTTTATTTTTTGTTTCATAATTAATAACCTTAAAAATCAAATACAAAGAGAGAAGTATAGGGAAAAAAAAAAGAAGAAAAATCTTGGATTTTTGAAAATTTGGTAAGTTTTTTCTTACTTTCTTCTTTATGAAAATTGTCTGTAAGAACCTAGACTTCAATATGTGTAGCTTAGTTTTTCCTCTACTTTCTTGTGGATGTATTTTCATGATTCAGAGCTTGATTGAAAGATAGAAGCATGTATATTAATTAAAAATACTTGAAATTATTTATTAAGCTTTCTTTTTTCCATTTGATGGTTAGTTACCACTCTTCTAAAGTTATTTCATGATGGTGAGACTTGTTCGGTATTGTGGGAATTGAATTAAAGTATTGGATTTAGTTAATTTGGTGTCAATTTGTCAATTTATTGAAATTATAAAATTATGGCTCATAACTCACTCCAAATTTGGGTATTTTCATATATGTGATGTAATTTAATGTATATATGATGTATATTAACTTTGGAAATTTTTGGATTTGATCTTGACATGTTTGAACAAAAATGACCAAATTGCAAATTCTTGAAAACATGGGACCATTCAAAAATTTCCGGAAAATCAGTTTCTTTGAGTTGCAAATTGTATTTTCATCTATTAGACATGTATAAATCATTTTGGGATTAATTTGGAATCAATTAGAACCATTTTTGACATTTTAGGACTAAAATGACCAAAATATAAAGTTTTAGGGCTAAACGACAATTACTAAAAATTTTAATTTTTGGGTACAAAATTTCAATTTTAAAGTATTGAGTAATTAAAATAAATTAGTTTATTTTAATTATCCCAAAAAATATTGAAATCGAAAAATTTTGATTTTCCGCATTCCGTTGCGTTTACCTGAATTGCCACCCAAAACCGTAACAAATAAATACCAATTTGTTAATTTTTGTGTTTGAAATAAATTTTTTTTTTATGTTTCTCAATGCCTCATTTAAGGTACTGAGATAATGCCTCAGTGAGGCTCTCAGTGCCCATTTGAGGCTCTCAGTGTCTCATTTGAGGCACTGTCTCAATACCTCAAACGCAAGAAATAAAAAAATAAAAAATATTTATTTAATAATGTTCTTGTTTAATTGATGTGTTGATGAAATCTTATTGTTGTAGTAATTTAATATTGATGAGAACGTGGCTTTTGTTTCTTGCATGAGTATGGCCGAATGTTGCTTGAGTTTTGGTGGCATTTGCAGTAGTGAGAGTTTGGAGAGGCACATGTTGTGCAATAGATATGTACGATTTATTTTGGATCATCATAGTTACAGAGGAAACTCTGTTGAAATTTTGGTAAATCAAAGAGGTATTTGGGGCAATAGGTTAAAATAAGTAACTATAGTTGAAAATGTTTGAGTGCAGTTTAAGGTAATTTGTGAAATGACAACTTCAAAATCATCTCTCATTTTTCCTCAGTTGAAAGTTCTGAGTAGGGATGACAATTTCCGGATCCGGACCCGGGTCCGTATGGACCCTGATCCGGATCCGTAATTTTTTGATGGACCCGGATGTTGGGATTGGTGCTCAGAGCGCCAATCCAGACCGTATTTATGTCTGATTCATGAATACGAACATCCCCTCATTCCATAAGATACTAATTAGTGGTTGCACCTCTTGTTTTTATATACGTATTCGATCTAATTACCATTAGATGGAAACTAAATGTGTTTTAGTGATATGTATATATTAGACAAAGGCCCGATAATATATAATGCAGTACACAGTTACAAAGTTAGTTTGTAATTGACATTGGGAAGTGTCACTGCTAAATGTATATTATCAAATAAAGTTTCTGGTCAAGATTCACTAACACGGGTCGGTTAGTCAAATCCATTAAGACCAGTACATGTCGTATATCGAGACTTGGTCCGATGGTTTACCCCAATGAACTATGAGTCTAGAGAGACTCGTATAGACGTGTAGGTGTTTATAATAGATGAACACTGAACGGCTCACCGAAGATTCTTAATGGATGGTACACCAACGTCAATAAGAATCTTCTCTGGTTGAGTAGCATAGTGGTCCTTCGACTTGAGATACCATTGTAGATGTATGAGACATCCTCCACACTTAGATGGCAGTCACGTCACAGATCTATTTAGATCAGACCTCCGCCTGTTCGTTGGGTGTGGATCGATCCTCAGGATATCCTGTGTGTGTCAAGATAGGATCCGTCAGTTCTGTGTACAGAGCATAGGTAGTCCATATATATAATTAGCAGTCTATTAAATCTGTGGCCACAGTAAACTTCGGAAGTAAGTTCTGAATGTTATTTAGAGATTGCTAATAAATACGTCGACGGGAGAATACCTAAAGAGATTTGACGTTTACATCTATATCTCTGGGATTATCCGGATACCTGTGACGGAGGGATTATACGTATGTAATGACCTCGACCTGTATGATTCAGCTAGTTTATCTGTGGTCGTCATAATTTACGGGTGGATAAATTATGGACACAAAATTGGATTTCATGACGGATATGCCTGAATCTAGAGAGTCTCAATAATGAAATATACTCGTAGAGCACTAGAGCAACACATATAAATAATATTGATTATTTATAAAGTCGTTTAAAGGTTAAACGCAAAATACATGCTTAGGGACCCGATAGTCATTTTCTTAATTATTGTGTATTTACATTTAATACTTGATTAATTTAAATACACATTAATTAATAGTCAAATTGAGATATTTGACTAATATCATAAATGTATATATGTTTTTAATATTTAATGTAAATATAATACATATATTTAATATATTTGTATTTAATTAATTATTTAATTGTTAAATGATTAAATTAATTAAAATATAAATATCTTAAGATTTAGATATTTGTTTTTAAGGCTTAGTTGCCTTTGTTGACCAAGTGATAAATATCTAATAAAGTGGTTTTTAGATATTTAATCAACTTGATCAAATTCAAATGGAATGAAATTGAAATTGATAATTTGGTATATACTAATGGCCATTTTCGGCCAAGGCCTTCTTTGGGCAAGTATATATTGTTTTCATTTCATTTGAAATGTTAACCTAATACACTTTAACCAAAACTCCATTAAAGGAAAGCAAAGAAAGCTAGAGAGAAAAGATAAAAAAAAATCAAGAAAAGATTTGGAAATAGTAAGTATTTCCAACCTTCCATTAGAGAGTAATTTGTTCCTCTTGTTGTGGGCAACATCTTGTGATGTTCTTGAGTTTTTCTATTCTTTTTTTTTTTTTTTTTTTGATGGAAAAATGTTTGGTGAAAGTGTAGAGCATGTATAATGGAGAAAGCTTGTGACTAGTGTAGTTATAAGTATTCTTTTATGGTTTTGGAACCTTGTTGCTAATCTAGAGTTCTTGACCCACTCTTAAATGACCTAGATTTGATCTTGAGTTGTTTCATTGTGTTGAGACTTTGATTGGATGGAAGAATGATGATTAAAGTAATTGATTTAACCAATTTGGTCTAATTTGTCCAATTTGAAGAAATTGGAAAATTAGGGTTCATGACCACTTCCAAATTTGGGGCTTTTCATTTATGTTGTGTATAATGATGTGTATATGATGTATATAAAGTTCCATGTTGATTGGATTACATATTGATGTGTTTTGAAGCATGAAATCACAAAATGCACAACCCCCCCCCCCCCCCCCTCTTTTGGAGCATTCGGCCAAATGGCTTAATTTTGGGATTTATGTTGCCTTTGGTGTTTTGATGTTTTGAACATGCTAAGTTCATCTTAGAAATGATTTAGAATCATTCAAAATTGATTTGATCAATTTCGGACTAAAATGGACAAAATGCCAAGTGTAAGGGTAATTCGGTAAATTCACTTAAATATGATTTATTAAATTTTATTTCATAATTTGATTATTGGATAATTAAATAAATATGTTTATTTAATCAATCCGAGAAAAATTTTTGAAATCGAAAAATTTTTGAAATCGAAAAATTTGGTTTTCCACCGCTTCCGCTGTGTTACCGATATTCCCCCTTAAAACCCCAACAAAATGGTATCAGAGCGAGTCTGATTCTAGGCCTCCATAAAATGATTAGCTTGTTTTATTCAATGTTTAATCATGTTTTCTTGACTTTATACATGCTTGTTATAATCTAATATGATTAGATTTAGGGTGTATGACACTTAATGGAATATCCCCGCTTAATAAGGTTTCTAAGTAACTAGTATTTGGAATACTTGTTTCTTGGTCCATCTTATCAATACGGTTTAGAAATATTTTTCCGTGACTACATCCGAGACCGTGCCTCTGCTGTGAGGGTGTAGCCGATAGAGATTTATTTATGCCGGATTTATATTAGATAATAGATAAATTCAAGCGAAAGCGGAATCCTGAACGTGCCCTAGCTGTCAGGGTTACGCAAGTAACTTGAGTTTATCATTTACGAGTTTAACCTTGGTACGTCTCCTTGTGGGCCTGCCTTAGCAGCGACAACGAGAAACGACCAGGACCGAAACCCAGGAGTCACTAGTGAGTGATTAACAATGAGTTGTCTACCTATGAATAAACGTAGGCGAGACCGTGCCTCTGCTGTGAGTCGAAATATATTTATGGGGTCCACTTCCCATTATGGAATTCGATTTAATTATTGAATTTTCATTTTCCCGTTGGGGATTACGGTATTACGTAAAATAGTGGGAGGCACTACTAAGTTTAAAAATAGTCCATAACTTAGGCAGTGCGTATTATTATAGAAATTGTCGCTTGTTCGTTTCCTTATTCTATTAGTTATATAGAATTGAACTTTTGATTCTGCATACATATTTTGATATGTTATCTGACTTGACACTTGGTTGCAGTTATTCTAGAATAGGTTCTAGATACCACTAGACTAGGATATTATTAGATTGGTCTAAACCATCGGGAACTGTTGTTCCGATTTTCTTCAAAAATCAAGATGGTTAATGACTTAATTTCTAAGTAATGATAGATAATCTAGATAGATATCCCTTTTAGGATATAATAATGTAGAGACAATAGTTTCTTATGCAGTAAGAATTGACTTGAATTAGTTCATGTCTCGAGATTCTTGACTGAGATTAGGAAAGCCCCATTAGATATTGTTTATCTAGTAATGAATGACGTTTTTTAGCTTTAATGACCTTTAGAGGCAATGTGTTTGACACAATTTGCTAATCAATTATTTACAATTGTTGTGAATAGTTGAATGCAAATAGTAAAGCTAAATAAAGGAGATACGTATAATTGTTTATAGAAAATATTGATTTTCACAATACAACAACTATAGGTATTAGATACCAGATCTCCCGTCTAGTTATTTAAAATATTAGTTAACGATTGTTTTGATATTTGATATCGGAACTTGCTACTATTGGATAGTTACTTGTTCTTAATAAACAATTGTTATATATATTTTAAATACAATTGGTAGTGTCATTGACGTAGAGATAAACATTATGAAAAATTATTCGATAAAATAAATAATTTAGAACGGTGCTTTATGAGTTTAATCACTTAAGCATTAGATGCTTATTCCATATGGTAAAGGATGGTTTGATACCAGATCACACCACATATCCTTATCTATTTAACGATATTGTATTCGGGAAGGTGATTAAGATCTCGTTTAACCAATGATTGTCATTGGACCACCAGATTTATTTAACTGATACATTGGATGTATGTAGTTTAATAAATTGTAATTGTTTAAGGTAGTTTTCTTTACTTCGTAACTTAGTTTATGAATTGTCATAAGTTAGTTACGTGTTTCTAAAAGAACACATATTGAACGTCTTGAAATGATCAAGAATTTTCAATCTGTTCTGATGAAACATAGATTGAACTTTTTTGACTTGTTCAACTATATTCAATCTAAAGTTCTTAGAGAACTCTATCCTCAAAATTCATTACAAGTCTTTGAATTGTTCAAAGATCTTTGATACGATCAAACGTATGAATTTAAAGCAATTAGTTCTAAGGTTATTCAATGAATATGATTCTTATTCAATATTATTCTTCCATGATTCCATCTTGATGGAATTGAGCAGTGGGAGTAATCGAATCTTATATGATTTGATTCGTTTGATATTGAATATTACCGAATTAGTTTCAATACTCTTGGGGTTATGCTCCAACAACACTAATCCATCTCTGTAATTAATGTTCCATTATTTTCTACAGTTGCATATATGATATGTATAGGTAGAAAATTCGAATCTTGAAAAGTTTGAGATTTGAATATTTCTTTTATATAATAGTTATATAATGGAAATTACTTACACCTCGGGGGTATAAGTAAAAGTTTATCATTTATTCTGTTTAATATAATATTGTATTCTATTTGATAGAATATCTTTCCTACGATCCTAAGTAATAAAATCGTTTTATTACTTGGTGTGTAACATCGGATGTTAACAATTGTAGAAAAGACTTGACTTAATGAAGTCAAATGTGAGAATGATAAATTATAAATGGCACTACGTAATTAATAAGATGAAACAACCCTTATATATCTTCTGTACAAGTCCAATAGGATAACAGAATCATTTACGAGTACTTGATACTTAATGGTTCTATTGTTTTCTTACTGAAGAAAATTATCCTATAACTTACAATAGAAGCGATATTTAATATCAATTCTGGAAGTTCGCCATTGAACCATAGATCTAAGATTGTTCATAGCTTACTACGATCAAGTTTTGAACTTGATTAAGCTTTCATTATGAATTAGTTCATGATATGTGCTAATTGTTTGCGCAGCGAAAGCAGTGTGAGCTTGTTAAAGGTTTAACCTTTACAATATGACAGTGAGAAAATTTATACTCAGGAATCTATTGTAGATTCTAGGAAACTTGTCTCTAGTCACACTAATTGAACAATTTAAGATCTGTTGGTTAATGTTGATATTAAACTGTACATTTTGGCTAAAGATTGCAAAGTGGCATTTTTGAATCACTTATTCAGATAAGAGATCAGTTGTGATTTCTTTGTTTGAAGAGTTCATTCTGGAATGGCCCTGGAGTTTGTGTTCTACTGAGATCGCAGTTTAGTGTGCTAGCTTATAGAGCCTATTGTAGACTCTGATAAGTCTTCTGGAAATCTGTATTCTCTATTTTTGATATCAGTCAGATTGTCTGATCTTGTCAAAGTATAGAGAATACATATGTTTGAAGGGTTAGTGGGAGCGTACAAATTACTTTCTAGTGTTATATATCCTAACAACATTATCATTATTATAGTAATAATGAGATTTTTGTAAGGTAAAAGTTTTACCTAAGTCTTCTTTACTCGTGAGAGCAAGTGGGAGTAGTCTCTGTTATATTGGATATAAAGTTTTATATATGATATAAAACTTAGAGACTTGTGAGATACTCCTATTAGTCGTGCATTAGATATGATCTAATAAAGGACATAACAAGGCTATCTGTATGACAGTTAGTATAACTGTTTGACAGTTATTGTATGTCTTATATAAAGTATTCATCTTTCGTAAAAGATTATTCCTTTTTCGAAAGAGATATTGATTGGAATGTCTAATCAATATTATGTATCATTTGATGATGACATAATAAATACTTTATAATGTGCGATTGTAGATATCGATTTAATCACAATTGTTACGAGTTATTTTGATATCCTGTAAACCATATGATGGATCTTGAAACACGTTCTTTGTGATCTTTGAGATATTAAGAACTAGTTTCTGATTCATGGAGAATACAATCTGCGACCATTATGGTCATATTAGTTTTGAGACTAATTATGACGTTAGACAGTCTATGTCATAAAGAGTCACAAAAGATGCAGTATGAGTGTCACGAATGATTCTACTTTTCAGTAGAATTAGATGCAACTTATGAAGTATTGACTTATGAAGTTATACAGTGACCTTATAAATTAGAAGTTTTATATTGTGTTGTGCTTGCGGTTGTCCATATAGTATTTTGGATTTGATCCCTAAATACTTGGACAACTTAGTAGCTGTAGCATAATACTGATGCAGCATCAGTGTCATATTAAAGTATAATTTAGATTCTACAAAATATGAATGATGCTAACTATGGGAAACGATGGAGTTTGTTTGACAAACTCAATATGTCATAGTGGACCTGCTTTTTGTTGCCTACCTCTTAAGTACTGGGTGAGCTTTTGAGGGCCATGTGCATAAGATACATATTGAGATGTGTATATGATACCGTGGATTGGCACTAGAGCAAGTGGGAGAAATTGTTGGGATTGGTGCTCAGAGCGCCAATCCGGACCGTATTTATGTCTGATTCATGAATACGAACATCCCCTTATTCCATAAGATTACTAATTAGTGGTTGCACCTCTTGTTTTTATATATGTATTCGATCTAATTACCATTAGATGGAAACTAAATGTGTTTTAGTGATATGTATATATTAGACAAAGGCCCGATAATATATAATGCAGTACACAGTTACAAAGTTAGTTTGTAATTGACATTGGGAAATGTCACTGCTAAATGTATATTATCAAATAAAGTTCCTGGTCAAGATTCACTAACACGGGTCGGTTAGTCAAATTCGATAAGACCAGTACATGTCGTATATCGAGACTTGGTCCGATGGTTTACCCCAATGAACTATGAGTCTAGAGAGACTCGTATAGACGTGTAGGTGTTTATAATAGATAAACACTGAACGGCTCACCGAAGATTCTTAATGGATGGTACACCAACGTCAATAAGAATCTTCTCTGGTTGAGTAGCGTAGTGGTCCTTCGACTTGAGATACCACTGTGGATGTATGAGACATCCTCCACACTTAGATGGCAGTCACGTCACCGATCTATTTAGATCAGATCTCCGCCTGTTCGTTGGGTGTGGACCGATCCTCAGGATATCATGTGTGTGTCAAGATAGGATCCGTCAGTTCTGTGTACAGAGCATAGGTAGTCCGCAGTCTATTAAATCTGTGGCCACAGTAAACTTCGGAAGTAAGTTCCGAATGTTATTTAGAGATTGCTAATAAATACGTCGACGGGATAATACCTAAAGAGATTTGACGTTTACATCTATATCTCTGGGATTATCCGGATACCTGTGACGGAGGGATTATACGTATGCAATGACCTCGACCTGTATGATTCAGCTAGTTTATCTGTGGTCGTCATAATTTACGGGTGAATAATTTATGGACACGAAATTGGATTTCGTGACGGATATGCCTGAATCTAGAGAGTCTCAATAATGAAATATACTCGTAGAGCACTAGAGCAACACATATAAATAATATTGATTATTTATAAAGTCGTTTAAAGGTTAAACGCAAAATACATGCTTAGGGACCCGATAGTCTTTTCCTTAATTATTGTGTATTTACATTTAATACTTGATTAATTTAAATACACATTAATTAATAGTCAAATTGAAATATTTGACTAATATCATAAATGTATATATATTTTTAATATTTAATGTAAATATAATACATATATTTAATATATTTGTATTTAATTAATTAATTAATTATTTAATTGTTAAATGATTAAATTAATTAAAATATAAATATCTTAAGATTTAGATATTTGTTTTTAAGGCTTAGTTGCCTTTGTTGACCAAGTGATAAATATCTAATAAAGTGGTTTTTAGATATTTAATCAACTTGATTAAATTCAAATGGAATGAAATTGAAATTGATAATTTGGTATATACTAATGGCCATTTTCGGCCAAGGCCTTCTTTGGGCAAGTATATATTGTTTTCATTTCATTTGAAATGTTAACCTAATACACTTTAACCAAAACTCCATTAAAGGAAAGCAAAGAAAGCTAGAGAGAAAAGATAGAAAAATCAAGAAAAGCTTTGAAAATAGTAAGTATTTCCAACCTTCCAGTAGAGAGTAATTTGTTCCTCTTGTTGTGGGCAACATCTTGTGATGTTCTTGAGTTTTTCTTTTTTTTTTTTTTTTTGTGTGTGTTTTTGATGGAAAAATGTTTGGTGAAAGTGTAGAGCATGTATAATGGAGAAAGCTTGTGACTAGTGTAGTTATAAGTATTCTTTTATGTTTTTGGAAACCTTGTTGCTAATCTAGAGTTGTTGACCCACTCTTAAATGACCTAGATTTGATCTTGAGTTGTTTCATTGTGTTGAGACTTTGATTGGATGGAAGAATGATGATTAAAGTAATTGATTTAACCAATTTGGTCTAATTTGTCCAATTTGAAAATTTGAAGAAATTAGAAAATTAGGGTTCATGACCACTTCCAAATTTGGGGCTTTTCATTTATGTTGTGTATAAGGATGTGTATATGATGCATATAAAGTTTCATGTTGATTGGATTACATATTGATGTGTTTTGAAGCATGAAATCACAAAATGCACAACCCCCCCCCCCCCCCCCCTTCTTTTTGGAGCATTCGACCAAATGGCTTAATTTTGGGATTTATGTTGCCTTTGGTGTTTTGATGTTTTGAACATGCTAAGTTCATCTTAGAAATGATTTAGAATCATTCAAAATTGATTTGATCAATTTCGGACTAAAATGGACAAAATGCCAAGTGTAAGGGTAATTCGGTAAATTCACTTAAATATGATTTATTGAATTTTATTTCATAATTTGATTATTGGATAATTAAATAATATGTTTATTTATTAATCAATCCGAGAAAAAGTTTTGAAATCGGAAAATTTGATTTTCCACCGCTTCCGGTGCGTTACCGATATTCCCCCTTAAAACCCCAACACCGGATCCGGCAGTGGACCCAAAAAAATGCTTCCAGGTCCGAACCTGGGTCTACCCGAGATGGATCCGGGTACCGCAACTCCACTGTTTTTTTTTTCTTTTCTTTTTTCTTTCTTTTTTTCAACTCTATTATGTATTAACAAATAACAATATCACAATAAGTTTGAATACATTAGAAATTTGATAATTTTGAATTGGAAATTACAAAACACATAAAAATACTTAAGTTTGAAGTTCAAGTTTCAACACAAATACATTACATATCATAAACAAAGTTCAAGTTTTTTTTTTATTATTTTTTTTTTAATGTACCGGGTCCCGGGTACCCGGGTCCGGAATCAACTGGACCAGGAACCAGACCCGCAACTTTGCGGGTCTTCATAATTTATACCTGGATCTATAAAAAAAATTTACGGATCTGGGTCCGGGTCTATTTGCCATGCCTAGTTCTAAGGCTCCAAATAAAAAAAAAAATAAATAAATACCATTTATGCCATATGCAATCGGTTAGATAGAAAAATTTGAGTGATTTGTTTGAATTTTACTTCAATTAAATTAATGTTAAGATAGAAAAGTCGAACGATTTGTTTGATGAACTATTGTAATCATATTAATGTTACTAAATATTTAATTTGATTAAAATTAATTTATGTATTCTTGTTCTAATTATATTCTTACAAATATAGCCAGAGGTACTTACATGGGTATTTTTCATAGGTGTAGATCTACATTTGTTAGGTCTATTGGGACCCATAATAAAGAGGTTGAAACCAGTTCACAGAAGCCTCAGACTTTGATATTGGATTCTGATCAGACTCCACCTGCACAGGATCCGACGATATCGCAACACTTAACTGAGATGGATGTCGTAGGGAATGCCAATAATGTGGCATTAGTGACATTTAGTACAAGGTTAGGGCAACGTCATCAACTCACTTTTTGTTAGCCAGGGTAAGTTTCATATTATTATCATTATTTAATATATGATTTTTTTTTAACATTTTATTCTTGTATTTATTTTTAATGGATAGATTGAGCAATCCAATATTTGTGCACGCAAGATGCGTAAGAATTTTGAGAATCGAATGATTCTAGTGGGAGTTTATTAGAAGAAGGTTCCCTTAGAGATTAAGAAATCATATTTTGAAGAGTTTAAGGTATTTATAACTTTTAATTAATTACTTAATATAAGAGCTTTATAGTCAGGCATACACGAGGCACCCAATCGCATTACGACCATTGTCGCCATCTTGTAACTATAAAAATTACAAGTAATAAATATTTCTTTGAATTACTTATTAATGTTTTATAGTTAATTACTATTACGTTGTTTGTAAATGGATAGGAGAAACTACTGAGCCATCAGCCCAGTTACTTTGAGCACTTCATGCATTCACACACGTTTGTCGATTAGCGATCTCAAGACGTTCATGTAAGATTTTATAAATGTTTATGTTCAAATGTGTTTTTTACTTATATAACTTTAAAAAATTTATATTTCGGTCTGACATTTCTCACATTCATCATAGGATCGCTATACAACTACTTGAGACTAGTTGTTGCAGACTTGGGAGTCGATAGATGAAGACTGATTGTTTCTTGAGATTACCGGAGGGGAGAGGAAGAAGCATGTCCACAGTCTGGACTCCTAGTATGTACCTGATGGTAGTTATTTATCTTCTGCTGCCTCAGTTTCACCGGTAAAAATGCAGGAAGATATCACTACGGTGAGACAAAAGCTACAGCAGCAGCATGAGCAGATGTGACAACAGCAGAAGCAGATGCAGCAGCAAATACATGAGCAAATGCGGAAGCAGCAGGAGCAGATGCAGCAGTAAATACGTGAGTAGGTTCAAGTAGCTCTTCAGTTGATGCAGCAGCAGAGGCAGTTGCCTCGCGGTGCTCCTCCGTCGCCTCTTTCTAGTGTGTAATATATTTTATTTATTGTAATACAATACATTAATGTAACATTATTATTTTATATTTATTATTATATAGTTTTTTATTAATTTATTTTTAATTATTTATTTATAATATTAAATTTTAATTGAAAAATTCAAATATAATTTAATAGAAAAAATCAAATAAAAAATAAAATACATTATAATTACTGACCAACTATTCGATCGGTAATTATATTACTATGTGTAAACTTTATCGACGACACTATACGGTTAGTAAATTCAAGGAATTACCAAGCGTTATTTTGGTTGGTAAAAGATTTTTTTACCTACCGTATATTTTATCGGTCAGTATTATTTTGAGTTATTATCGACCGAAATTCAATTTAACGATCGATTATTTCTCATATTTCGTTTGTAATATTTTATTTGGTTGGTAATTGATCAGTAAAATCATCGACGAAAATATATTCGATCAATATTGTGGTACCGACATAATATTTTGATCTATAATCGATAGATAATATATCGTTCTAATCAAAATTTATTATTTACCAATCGAATTATGGATCGGTAAATAATTATTTTCTTGTAGTATTTCCTCTATCATACGATAGGTTTACCGTTTTTACATTATTAAAACATCTATTACTTTTATTTTAACACAGTATCAAATTACTGGAAACCTATTTACATAGCTAAAGGGCCCAAATTCCCTTGTCACTTCGCCTCTCTCATCTCATGCCGCCCATGCTTGTTCTGCTCACACATTTAGAGCACCAAAAAATTTATTTTTTCAATAATCAATTTTGCCGTAAATTTATATCAATGTATGAAAGCGACTGTTATGTAAGGGTGACAATTTGGGTCAGAATTTGTTTATTCCTTCGATTAGATTCGCTTTAAAGCGAATACGGGTTTGGAAAAATGGATTCGTTTAATAAATGAGTCAATTCGATTCGATTCGTTTATTAAACGAATCGAATACGAATTTAAGCTCATTGATTCGTTTATTTGTTTAGGATTCATTTTATTATTTTTATTTACTAGTTCTTGTTAATTTTCAATTAAGATTCGAGAAATTCTAGCTAATTATCATAGAAAAAGTAATATTTTCAATATTTGGTGAGGTATTTTTAGTAAATATATTAATTACATATTTCTTATGTATATATTTATGAAGAAAATAATGTAAATCAAGTGTGGTAGATTATTTTATTAATAATATCATTGACTAAACGAATAAAACGAATATTCGTATTCGATTCGTTTATTAAACGAATCGAATACGAATCCTAATATTAGGATTCGTTTAATAAACGAATCAAATACGAATCCATCACATTTTGATTCGATTCGTTTAAGATTCGATACGAATTCGATTCGTTGATTTGTTTTGACACCCCCCTACTGTTATGGTACCCAAATATACTATTTATTGAATATGTAATTTATATCATTAAATATATAAATTTTATTAATAAATATGTAATTAATTTCATATTTTTAAAATTTTCATGTTTATTGTCAGAGATTATATATTTAATGATTTAAATCGCACATTTAATAATAAAAATTATATATTTAAATCAAAATATCAAATATGCTTGAAAGTACCGGGCACATGTATGAATCTTACTCTCTGCCCCAGCGAAAACAATTTAGGGCATAGCTAGCTAGCTAGCTTATTTAATCAATCAAATTATTGCTCCTCTCTTCTCTCTTCCATCTCTCAATTTCTTCTTTGGCCACACATAATGCTGCCCTGAATCTTTATTCCAATCACGGAAATCTTAAAATGGGTAAAGCCCTTTTAGTGGTCTAATAGCTTTCTTGCCTAAAATTTTCATCACTTTTTGAGAAGGTTTTGCATTTTCTTCCCTCAACTCAACTGCAAAACGGTGACGTTTTGCTTAACCATATCCAGTTTTATCCACTCACAGGTTTAATCTTACCAGCAGCCAATCACCATTCTTTGACAAACATGGGATTTACAGGCAGTGACACTAGAGTGATGAATGCAGCACATTGTGCTCATGCATCAATAAACAGGAAGCCAGCAGTGAAGAAAGATCGGCACAGCAAGATTTTCACAGCCAAGGGTTTGAGAGATCGGAGAGTGAGACTGTCTGTTGAAATTGCCCGCGAGTTCTTTGATCTCCAGGACATGCTAGGGTTTGATAAAGCAAGCAAAACCCTAGAATGGCTGTTCAACAAATCAAAAACGGCTATTAAAGAAGTATCAGAGCTGAAGATCCCTAGGAATCATGGTGAGTTAGAAGAAGCTACAGCTACTGATTCAAAAAGCAAGCAAATGGAGGGCATATCTGAAGAGAGAAAGATCATGGAGAAGCTTACAAAAGAGTCAAGATATAAGGCAAGAGCAAGAGCAAGAGCAAGGGAAAGGACTAAAGAAAAATTGTGCAAAAAAATTTCTGACACGAGCCCTCATCAAATGTTGACCCAATTCAGATCTTTGAGCCAAATCAAAGGTAATTGTGAAGAGTCGAGTTCTTATATTGTTGCTCATGATCATGATCATCATCATCATCAAGTCCAAGAACCTTGCTCTCACAAACAATCCAATCAAGCTCCAACAGAAAGAAAGCAAAGCCTTCAAGTTTTGTGCAATGCCAATGTCTCAGTTATCTACCGTGCGAGCAATTACCAAACATGAATCTTTCAAATGGTAATTAATTTAAGTGCTAGAACTTTTTGAAATTTCTTGATCACACCATGTATGAGATACTAACTCGAATGTCAATTTGCAGAAGTTCAAATGATCTGGGATGCAGGCAAATGAGCAGTAAAAGATGTAAGCTGCAGTTAAATAGCTTGTTGTTTCTCTAAGTTTACTTTAGTAAAATCAGAGCATATGTTGCATGTTTATTAACTTATCATATCATGTCACTGAACTTGAGAATCTGAATTGCACTTGTAATGAAGAAGTTTCTGTTATGCATCTATAAGTTCGTTTTCCTTTTTTGCTTGATTTATTTGGTTAAAATTGTTTCATGAAAAGCATATTAATTAGCTTGTGAAAGTTAGCTCTAAATTAAGTACATTAAAAAGAAGCTGAAAAATTTATTTAGGAATATATTTATTTGTTACTGAAAATTATGAGATGCATGATTCTCTACAAGATGATTGATGCGATTAATAATATTAGGCTCAATTCAAATTCGGTTTCCATAGTAAACACATCAACATGAGGAGTATCACTATTAAATCATATGCTAACCAAACATGCATGAAGACAAAATATTATTCATAATTAAGATAGAAAAAGTTTGATACAGCCAAAGATTAAAAAATCTAGCTAAGAGTTCTTTCGAAATGAAGGTTTCGACCTCGTTAAAACCTTAATTGGTAAACCTAATGGGAAAAATCTAAAGAAGAAAAGAAGGAAAACCTTAATAAGTAGTAAAGTTTCTTGATTAATGAATGAAGTACACTCAAAAACAAGAATTCTCAGTTATAAGTTAACTTATGCATTCTAGATTTAGCAGCATACAAAAATTCAGCAACCAAATCAAGAACTTTTCATATGTGTGCCTTAACATGAGGCTTGAACAAAGTCTTGTACTAAAGAATTGACTATTCATCAATTTAGAACTCCTAGAGTCTAATCTCAAAAACAAGCTGTCTAAAAATTCACAGGTAAGAAATCAAGCATGAAACTCATTAACGTTAGGCATGTTTAACACATAACAAGATTATTCAAAATAAATAAATAAATAAAACACATAAAAAGAACTCTGCCTCAGATCAATCCATTTCAGAATAATTAAATGTGTTGTGTGTGTGTGTTTACCTTAAAGCCTTCCATATGCCTCTGAACTTGTGGTGTTATTAATGCTTGAGCCTGCTATTTGCAATTTGGCTTGCCCATTCTTTGATTTGTGTTTCCTGTAGCAATACAAGTCCTTTTATTAATAGCAAGTTGAATATTTGCAATTTGAGTAAGATAGGAGCTTCACTTTTTTTTATCTCTAGAATGCAGAAAGCTTACTGAAGAATATAATAAATTTATGAGAAAAAAACCTCAAAATTTTTATAGTGATTCAAAGACAGAGATAGAATGTTTAGCTATCAGTGACCTTTTGATTGATTGGAAAGTATTAACTAAGCCAATTTTGTTGTATTTCTTTCATCTTTGCCATGATTCTTCACATGATGATTAATTTATTGGTACCAACGTTATATAGCGTGATACCAATAACTAATAACTATATCATATATATGTTGAATAAAATTACCATTTATTTAGTTATTTTTTTAACTATTTAGGACACGTGATAAAATAATATTAGGTTATTTTACTTAGTTATTTTTTTTAACTATTTAATATATGTGACAATTTATTATTAGATTTTTGCTTGAAAGACGTGGTATCATTGTTGTATAAAAGATATTTTCAAACTTAATTGGGGAATTGGCAAACGATATGGAAAAGCATGTCTACAGGTAAATATTGTAACTTCTAACTCCCTATTTATTGAATAAAATGTTCTTCCCTCACTTTAAAATTATATTGTTTGTGACATTTAAATTAGTTCATTAGACAAACGAATAAATATTGTAGTCAAATTATGTCCCCCAAAGAATACAAATAAATTCACAGATATTATAGTCATATATGTGTGTATAAATATTGTAGCCACTTCTTCTCTCCAAGGGAAGAACAGCTCCTTCAAATTCAAAGGCTACACTGTTATAAAATTGGGAACTTTATTCATCTGGGAATATTGTAAGTATCTAATAAACAAATTCATATACTGACTGCAGTAGAAAATGTTAAATGCATTTTCTTGATTACTATATTTTCATCAATCAAATGTGCAATTGTATGTTTCCCTTAAAATTAATTAACATTTTAGAATGACTGAACTTAAAATTATATGTTTAATTACAACCTCTCTTTATTTTTCTCTACATCCAAGCCATAAAATTGCTTCCTGTTACTGAGTTCATATATATACACACACTAATTAAGGTTTTAACGACGTTAAATTATAACTAGATTGACCCCTAAGATTATGTGAAATCATATGCTAGCCGACTCCATCAAGAGAGATATAATAAAACTTATTAAACTCTTTTCATTTCATCTTAATTTGTAACAATCTTTATGTTTTATGGTTAGCATACAATGGAGTAAATCGTTCAATGCCAACCGTCTCACTTTAATGGTATGTGTCCATCAAATTGTTACCAAAAAATATAATAATAATGCTATCAAAAGTATTTTGTTTCCCTTAATTCATAAACCCAAATTTATTATAAATTCTTTGTTGTTTTTTTTTTCCAATTTTTATGGCTCCCTTACATTGGAATATTTTATAATATAAATTTTATTCAAAGTAGTATCAAGAACATGATCATAGTATATATTTTATTTTTGTATTTGTTTTCTTGATTTCAAAATTTATAATATTTAATGCAAGTTTCGCATGACTTCTCTAATGATCAAAAGATTTTTTTAATGTCAAAATTTATTTCATGTTTTTTTTGGTATTAATTTGTTGTTACTTGAGTAGAGTTTTTTAAAATAAAAAAATTATCTTTAATGGAAAAATTTTAAATTTTGCGCTTTTGGTAGGGGTGACAATCTGAGTTATGATTCCTTTATTCATTCGAATCGATTCACTTTAAAGTGAATATGGATTTAGAAAAACATATTTGTTTAATAATTGGATCAATTCGATTCGACTCATTTATGAAATGAATCAAAAATGAAGTTTAGCTCACTAATTCGTTTATTAATTTAAGATTCATTTTATTTTTTCTTTTACTAGTTGTTATTTTTTTACCTAACATTCGAGAAATTGTTGCCAATTACCATATAAAAAATAAAAATATCTATATTTGGTAAGTTATTTTCAGCAAATCTATTAATTATATATTTCATATGTATAGATTTATGAAAAATTAATATAAATAAATTACTATAATATATGTTATTGAATAATGTTAGAACTAAATGAAAATCTGTATTCTATTTTTAATAAACGAATCAAATACAAATCTTCATTTTATGATTCATTTAATAAACGAATCAAATACAAATCCATCATATTTTGATTTGATTCGTTTATGATTCGATAATATTTGTTCCATTTTTATTGGCATTGTCCATAACAAAATAAGTTCAATTGAATTGTAATGAGGATTTAAAAACTCAGAGCAATTGGACAAGTTTGGACAAGTATTTGAACAACATCAGATGTAGATATCATAACGACATTCACTCTTTTGGATATTTCAGAAATTTTAGAGCTCCAATTGACATGAGGTCAGTGTCATTAGAAAGTAGACTGATAGATGATCACGTATATATAAAGAACTCATGATTTGGGCAAGGGATGAAAATGTTAAAAGTGTTTTAAGTTGTAACTCAAAACTAGTACACAATGTCCATTTGAGTTGCGTTCGTCTTTGTGTTTGAACACCAAGAGGTAGAAACTTTACGCTTAAGTTCCGTTTGAGAGGCGTTCGAACGTTCATGCATAAGTGAGTATTTTGGACGCATTTTTACGCTAGATTTTCACTATGAAACACCTACACTTGTTCTACCTATACAAACAAACTTAAAGCCACCTTAACCAGTTGAAGAAACATAATTTAGAGAGCACCCATACATTTTTTTTGTTCCTTCTTGACAATCAACCTAGAAGACTTTATTGATTTCATTGTCTTCTTTGTTTTGGTAAGATTGTTCTTTGATTGACCATCGACACAAACAAAACCTAACCTAATTTTCTAAGCCTTTAGAGTTCTCAAGAAGGAAGATTGGAAGTCGGAGTTCTGACATTACGAGCTTGTAGAGTTGATCCGTTTAGAGACTTCATAAGTTTTGAAGAAGGTCGTTTGGTGCGGGCTCAATGAGTTCATCGGCTTATTATAGTTTAGAGGTATTAGAGTTAGTGCGATTGCTGTCATAGGTCGTTTACCATCACTGTAAGTTTTTCTCATTATAATAGATTTTGACTGGAGCCTAGATACCCAGAATTATTTTTTACTCGCATGAGTTTTCCACTTCGTCAATAAATTATTGTGTTGATTTTATTTTCTGCATTGTTATTTTTACTTTGATTTAATATTGTTAGACGTAAGGGTGCTTGTTGGTTATCCATAGAAATAATTGTTAGAACTTGTCTTAATTTATTATGCATTATTCTGCATACGATCATAATCTATGACTAAAATTGAACTTCCAATTGGTATCAGAGTCTGACCTCGATCCTTGACCCGTTTAGCTATGGAAAGAAGTCAACCCCTAAATTGTCCCCTCATTCTTTGGTGAGACATAGTACTTACATTGGAAGGTTCACATGAGAGCACTCCTTAAGTCCATATATTAGAGGGTCTGGATGTCAGAATTCCTCATAATGACTCTGTAAATGAGGATAGTCTTAAGATATCCTACACGAACTATTTAATGATGTTGGAGTTGGTGCTCGGCGCGCCAAATTTTGTTGTATTTATTGTAAATACGATGTATATTTTATTTATTATGAATAAAATTGAGTAATTTTCATCAATATGATTTTATATGGTAAAGGCGTAAAAGACCTTAAAATGAATAATTGTGACATAATTGCAAAAGCGCTGCAATTGTTACTGAGAGATGTCATAATATGATTCATTCTTAAAATGTTCCTAGTCAAGGTTTACATACTTGGTCAGTTAGTAAACCCATGAGACCGGTGCGTGTCGTATATTAGAATTATTATAATGGTTTGTCTCAGTAAACCATGAGTCTTGGGAGACTCGTATAGATACGTAGGTATTTATTGGATAAATACTGAACGACTCATTTAAAGATTACTGATAGATGGTACACCGACGTCAATAGGTCGAATAATATATTAGCTCCTTTGACTTGTGATACCATTGTGGATATGTAAGATATCCTCCGTACTTTGATGACAGTCACGTCGATGATCTTTTAAGATCAGACCTCTGCTTGTTCGTTGGGTATGGACTGATACTTATGATATCATGTGATGTATCTAGAGAGGATCTGTCAGTTCCATGTACGGGATGTAGGTGTCCAATTTGTGATTCTTTGAAATCCTTGGCCGAGGTATAATTCGGAAATGAGTTCCGAATATCTGTTAAGAATCATAATTATGTCGCGACACATGAATTGTTCATAGCGGAGATTTGACGTTTAATCTATATCTCCGGAATAATTCGGATACCTATGACAGAAGGATTATATATGTAATGAATTCGACTTGGATGGTTCAACTTGATTATCTGTGATCCTCGTAATTTGTGAGTGGATGAATTACGAACATGGAAATGGTTTCCGTGACAGATAAACTTGAACCTAAAGAGTCCCACAATATAAAGTGTACTCGTTGAGTACTTGGGCAATTAATTATAGATAATTCGGATTATTCATAATATACACATGCATATTAAATAATGTGTATATGTATACGATACACAATTTAGATTGGATACACATTACAAGCCTATAGAATTTTGACACTTGTTTTATTATTATTATTATTCTTAATTAATTAAGTGTTAATTAATTATTATTATTATTAATATGGAGGAATATTCTTGAAATATTTTCTCATGTATTTATTTTATTTTTTGTTAATTAGATAAATAAATTAATTAATTAGTTAATTGATTTATTATTAAAGATAAGAATATTTTAGAATATTCTTATTAAATGGAAAATTATGATTTGCTAATCTATGTATTTCGTACACATGGAATATAATTAATAAAAATCAAATAATTACATTTTGATAAGGTGAAATTTTTGTCAAAATTATTGGACCAAAACAAAAGCAAAAATTGACCAATTTTTTGCTAGAAAATTCGGCCACTTGCTTCTTTGTATATAAATGAAATTGTTTCATTTGTTAAAAGGTTAATCACTTCTCATGTGTTGAAAAAATTAAAGAAAAGGGGGATTAAGGGTTCTAAGCAAATCATTCAACATCAAAAGGGAA
This sequence comes from Zanthoxylum bungeanum, assembly GCA_019454045.1. Classification (NCBI taxonomy): domain Eukaryota; kingdom Viridiplantae; phylum Streptophyta; class Magnoliopsida; order Sapindales; family Rutaceae; genus Zanthoxylum; species Zanthoxylum bungeanum. Next base: position 200,352 of record SKCR01023763.1, read on the forward strand.
GAAATTGGAAATTAGGTGTTTGGATTAAAGTAATTTAAAGTTTTCAATTTTTTAATTTCTTATTTAAGTTTCTTAAGCATGAAAGTATATATGTGATATGTATTTTGCATGTCTTAAATTTATATGTATCTTAGATATGTATATAAACTTAAATTTGATGTTGATTGCTTAGGAAACCTTAATTAGTTTCTTTATTTAGCATGTGTAAATTGGATTAATTAGGGAATTAATCTCAAAATTAAAATTGTCATTCTAGAGTGATATTACCACTCTAATATTGCCTAGAATTGTTCTTGAGGCTTTATGTTGTGGTGATTTAATTTGGTGTAAATTAATTGGATTAATTTTGTGAATAAATTGAATTTTGGCATGAAAATTGGATAAATTAATTTCTGGATCAGATCTGAAATTAATAATTAAAATAGAATATTTTTCATGTAAAAATATGTTATTTGGATGATATTGGATGTGTATTGGGTGGTGGATTAATTCCGGAAATTGTTTCGGGGCGAAAACGTGAGAAAATGATAAAATTTGCGTCAAAACGGTCCGTTATGTGCCGGCTGTGATCCCAGTGAATTGGGCACTGTCCGGGCAGCCTAAGGGCTGACCGAACACTGCCCAAGTGTCCGGGATGACTCGGCTCGGTGGTTGGTCAATCGATTTGACCGTTTTCCCGTTACGCATATTATGTCGAAAAATATTTTCATAAAATAATCTGTCGTATAATGAAATATATTATGTTATTAAATCTTAATAAAAAATATATTTAAACTTATTTGAGTGAATTATAAATATTTGGTATTAATTAATTCGCTCGGAAAACTTTAAAATGTTTAAAAACCATTTTCGCCCTCCGCCGCGAGCTTCCGCTGCTTCAACCCCAACAAAATGGTATCAGAGCGTCTGATCCCACATCCAAAATAATTTTTCATGCCTTTAATATTTGATATTTAATTCAATTTATTTTTACACATGCTTGAGAATTAATTGATTGGATCAATTATTTTGGTTGTTTGACTGTTTTTTGTAAAATCCTTATAATAAGGCCTTGTGTTTTGTGAGTGTATTGTACACTAATGGGTCCGTCTCGTCAATACGGATATAAAATTTTTTTCTTAATATCATGGTTGCGTCTGACAAAACAGTGCGGCTATGGTTAATGTAAATTTGTTTATACCGGTAAAACTTATTTGATAAGAGACAAATTCGAACGAACGTGATTACCAATAGATGCCAAAGTAGTGAGGTGATGCATTAATACCTTGGATATGTTAATGACGAGTGCCTTGAATACGCCCCATCCAATAGATGCCAAAGCAATGAAGATCAGAAACGGTTCAGGACCTATTTTAAAGAGTCACATTGGATGTGATTGGTAATTGTTACCTACTTTCAAATATATTTGGACACAATGTGCCAAAGTTGTGTGTTCAAATATATTTGTGAGGTCTACTTCCAGCTATAAAATATAATTTAATTATTGAATTCTCGTATTTTGTTTGGGGATTATCAATTTACATAAAATAGTGGGAGGGCATCCTTATATTAAAAATCTATGATATGTTGGATGTTATCCTTATATTAAAAATCCATGATATGTTGGATGTTTTGTGATATTGATGAAAATACTGTTATCTGCTAACTCCTGTTTCTTTTGTAAAGTTTGTGATGGCAGCTACTACTTCCGCTAATCCGTTTGCTCGTGTTCTGGACACAAACAAACTGACTGGTCCTGAGAACTTTAGTGAATGGGAATTATTTCTTAAGATAGTCTTGAGATTGGAGAAGTTGAGTTATGTGCTGGATAATCCAGTGCCACTGGATATTCCACCGGAGTCTTTACTTGAAGAGATAGAGGTATTTGAGAGGTGGAAGGATGATGATATGAGAGCCAGGTCACTCATTCTCTGCTCTATGTCTTCCGATCTGAAAAAGCAATATGCTGATATGTCTGACTCCTACAGCATTATTACTCAACTTCGGGAGCTATTTCTAAATTAGGAACAAACCCTGGTATATATAATCTCTGTGGAATTGTTCTATGCTCGTTTGGCTGATGGCAAGCCTGTGAGTCCACATGTCCTGCACATGATGGATCTTATGGCGCAGCTTCGAAAATATGACTTTCAGCTGAATGAGACTTTGAGCAGGAATTTGATTCTTGGCTCACTCTCACTGGTATATTCCCAATTCATTATGAACTTCAACATGCATGGTATTCTTTGTTCCTACAGTCAGTTTGTTAAACAGTTATGACTCATAGCGTCACTATTTGTACAGATCATAGTGTTGTTGTACAAATTAACTATGTGACAAAGGAGATTGGACTCTTATCATTTGTGATTAGATCACCTTAGATATATAAATGATAGGAGGTCTTTATGATTTGTTCCTAGATTGAGAATGATATGAGAAAGTATCAATCAACGAAGGATAAATCATTAAACATCCTTAGTCAGAGCATTGTCGAGATTGGACATCGATAGATACGTAAAAGACTAGTATTACACTTGTGCGTGTTATGTGAGACATAACGGCATAGTTCTCGTATATCTGGGTATAGGATACCCAGACAAGTGTAATAGGAGGTTGTGTTTCACCGATGGTACGGGAAACAGCTTCGCTCTGGATTAGGCCACCGCAGAATCCCATTGGTAGTATGACTTTATGTCTGTGGGAGTCTGCAATCAGGGTAGGTGTATTTGGTTTTAACCCGAGACTTGCACCGCTAATAGTTGCGAAAATCAATATACTTTAGTTGAGGTCGTCCAGGGCTTTAACAGGTTCTGTGTACGCCAATGCTGGGTATATTGAGAATAGTTGTGTGTTGGGTGTGATGTTAAGACGGAAGTGTCACTCCAGTCATATGGAGATGATGGTCAAGTATGATACGGTATTAGTGCTCTTATATGCTGCGCGGCTATCAGGATATTATGACTAGGTCATGTATATCCGATTATAGAGACTAGTTACCAGACATCTGACATGTGCTTCGTACGGGGTAGACACATATCCAACCCCAGGCCTAGCACGTGATCATCTGATACTGGATCGAAATACGTAATACTACGTATACTACGCCTGATATAGATCACATATTCCTGTAAGGATATTTCCGGAGAATTGGGTAGGCATGGCACTTTGCTAGAGGCCAACCTTGTCTTGTAAATCAGTAAAACGTAATACTTGGTACTTACGTGTTCGGATAGTCTGACGACCGAATTTACTACCAACATATCCAGAGATCTCATGGGTCGCTTCCCAATGATACACCAATGATGTATGACTCGCATTATATATTAATCTGGGATTAATTTGAAGAGAGAGAAAATTAATCTGGGATTAATTGCGGAGATATTTTATCTACGATAAAATATCGATTTAAAGAGAGAGAACGATTAATTTGGAATTAATCGATAAATAATTTATTCGATATATTAAACGAAATTGGATTTCGATTAGGAATTAAAATTAGATTTTAATTCGGGTACTTGAATTAATTTAGAATTAATTCTCGAGCGACGTGATTAGTAAATTGGATTTATTAACGAGGCATCGGAAAAATCGTTAATTTAGAATTATCGAAGTTACATCGATTTTGAATCACGTGCCGCAGGTCGCATCGCAAATCACATCGCAAGTCATAAAAGTCAAATCACTTTTTGGAAAAGTAACTTTGACTCTTTGACTTTGACCTTTAAGTTTTGGAGGGAAATTTGGGGGGGGGGGGGGAAGACTTTTAACTTTTTGGAAAAGTAAAAGTCTTTTTTCCTTTTCACCTTTTACCAAGGGTAAAAGAATTGAATAAAGTAATTACATTTGTTTCATTATTTTTTAAAAGCATAAAATAAATGGTAAATGCTTTAGTATTTTTGGAAAATATATAAGTGAAATGTTTGACACCTTTTCCCTTAACTTAATCTCTCATCCATCTCTCTTTTTCTCTCACATGGTCACGCCCAAGGCAGAAAACTGCCCATGGTTGGTCGAAAATGATGATCCATTTTTGAGGGTTTTGTGACAAAATCCAAGTGCTAGCACACTCTTAAGAGGCATACGAAGGTGTTAGGGAAACTCACCCACGAGACGGGAATCTTTTGACGCAAGTTTGAGGCTCAAATTCATGGACCAAAATTGAAAACAGTGAGCAGTGGACTGCACACTATTGGAGCCACTTTGAAGGGGAAAATCATTTTGTTCTTCTTCAAATCGTCACAACCGATCGATGTGAGTGTTCCGCTATCTCCTTTGATATATTCACACTTATTATTCATGCTTGTTTGATGATCTTGGGACCTAGAATAAAACCAACACAGTTGCATAGGATGCTTCACACTACTGAGGACGACATTAAGAAAGGTGTGCACACACTCATCTCAAAGTCCTCTTTGCCTAGTTCTTCTTATTCTCAATTTACGAGATCATGCAAGAAGAAGAAGAAGAAAAAGGCAAAGAAGACTAGTTCTAGTGTTCCTCCGAAGGGAAAAGTTGAAAAGCCAAGCAAGTCGAAGAGAGGATAAGTGCTACCATTGTGGTAAGAATGGACATTGAAGGCGCAATTGTCCAGACTACATAGCTTCCGTCAGATGGGAGAGAGCCTCCGCATCAGGTATGTTTATTTTCCCTATCATTGATATCTCATTGGTTTGTGAAGCCATTGGTTCTTGGACTCACATCTGTAATTCGTTGCAGGGCCTGTAATCTAGGTGAGATGCAGCTGTATTTTGGAAATGAAGATTCCTTATCTGCAGCAGCCGTTGGTGAATACGAGATTCATCTATCCAGAGGCAGCATCATTTTGACAGATTATGTTTTTGTGCTTGGTTGTGCAACTAATATTATCTTTCTTTTTGTATTAGATATGAAAGGATATCATGTACATATTAAGAATCGTTCTATGTATATATATGATATGAATAATGTTTTGTTACACAAATGTTCAAATTCACACGGTCATTATATTTTGCATGCCATTGAGATGTTTATGAAATTGGGAATAATAAACATAAAAGATCTGAAATAACTGATACTGAATTGTGGCATATGCGGTTAGGTCATATAAGTGTACGACGCCTAACCTAGTTGGTTAAGAATGGTCTTATTAAGAATCTAACCATACAATCTTTTCTGACTTGTGAATCTTGTATTCAGGGTAGAATGACCAAAGCCCCATTTACTAGTGTTGGACATCGGGCCACTGACTTATTGGAGCTCATACATAGTGATGTATGTGGTCCTATAAATCACACTGCTCATAGTGGCTTTTCTTATTTCGTAACATTTACCGATGATTTATCATGGTATGGTTATGTTTATTTGATGAAACATAAATTGAAAACCTTTGAAAAGTTCAAAGAATTTCAAAACGAAGTAGAAAAATAAACTAATAAATTCATCAAATGCCTTCGATCAGATCGAAGTGGTGAATATATGAATATTGAATTCACCGAGTATCTTAAAGATAATGGAATTCTCGCTTAATATACTTCTCCGAGTACTCCACAGCACAATGAAGTATCTGAAAGAGAAATCAGACTTTATTAGATATGATCTGATCGATGTTGAGTTTTACAGATCTACCTTACTTTTTGTGGGGGTATGCTCTTCTAACTACTGCACATTTACTGAATAGGGTTCCTTTTAAAGCTGTTACCACCACTCCATATGAGATATGGGTTGGTAGGAAACCAAACCTTAAATATATTAAGGTTTGGGGCTGTCCTACATAAGTCAGAGTGACACAACAGGATAAACTTTTACCTCGGGGGCAAAAAGTTAGGTTTGTTGGATATCCTTCGAATTCCAAAGGATATCAATTTTATGAACCCGAGCATCGAAATGTGTTCGTAGCTCATTTTACCAGATTTCTTGAAGAAGAATTCTTGGCAGAATGTGGTAATCATAGAAGGGTTGAACTTGATGAAGTCCAACCTATAGATGACAGACCGATATAGGAATCAGAAGTTCAGACAGAAGTAGATCCTTCTAGTTCCACTCTCCGTAGGTATACTAGGATATCGAGACCTCCTTAGCGCTTATATTTGATACAAGACAAGAGTCTCAATGTGCTTCTTGGGAGGAGACTGATCCGTATACCTATAGAGAAACAGTGTTAGACATTGATTCCGCGAAATGGCAGGAAGCCATGAATTCCGAAATGGACTATATGCATCAGAATCAAGTTTGGGACTTGGTTCCGCTTCCTGGGGGAATTTTTCCCATAGGTTTTAAATAGGTTTACAATAGGAAGTGTGGGCTTGATGGGAAGGTTGAAACCTTCAAAACCCGACTGGTTGCTAAAGGTTACACTCAAAGGCCAGGTGTGGACTATGATGAATCATTTTCACCAGTAGCGATGCTAAAGTCTATTAAGATTCTATTGGCTATCACTGCTTACCATGGCTATGATATTTGGCAAATAGATGTCAAAACGATATTTCTGAATGAATTTCTTGATGAAGAAATCTATATGCAACAGCCGGAAGGTTTTATCTCCAGCGAAAATTTTGACATGGTTTATAAGCTTAAGAAGTCCATTTATGAACTGAAACAAGCTTCGTGTAGTTGGAATCTTCATTTTGATGAGGTATTCAGATTCTCTGATTTTCTCAAAAGTGAAGAAGAACATTGTGTTTATAAGAAGGTTAGTGGGAGCATGATTGTGTTCTTGGTGCTTTATGTTGCGACATCATGATCATTAGAAATGATCTTGGGATGATGTAGGGTGTTAAAGCATACCTCTGTAAAAAATTCCTCATGAAAGACTTGGGTGAAGCTTCTTATATACTTGGTATAAAACTCTATAGAGATAGAGAAATGAAGCTAATTGGGTTATCTCAATGTTCTACATAGATAAGATCCTAGAAAGGTACAACTTTAGTAATTGTAAAGTTGCTAATATACCTTTTCGACATGGCATTCATCTTTCGAAGAAGATGTGTCCTCAGGCAAAAGATGAAAAGGCTAGAATATCTAGTCAACCGTATGCATCATGCTTAGTAAGCATCATGTATGTCACGTTATGTACGAGACCTGATGTTAGTTATGCAATAAGCGTTACTATGAGATATCAGTAAAATCCAGATAACAACCATTGGATGGCCGTTAAACATATCCTAAAGTATCTAAACGGTACTAAGGATAAGTTTCTTATTTATGGAGAATGTGATTTACATATAATAGGATATACAGATTCTGACTTTTAGTCAGATCCTGATGATAGAAAGTCTACTTCAGGTTTTTTATTTACTCTTAATAATGTTGCAGTCAGTTGTAAATGTTCCAAACAAGGATCAACAGCTGATTCCACCACTGAGACGGACTATATTGCGGCATCAGATACTGCAAAAGAAGCTGTATGGATTAGAAAATTTATCAAAAAATTAAGAGTTGTCCCAAATATCGAGGGTTCGATCCCGTTGTTCTATGATAATAATAGTGTCATTGTACAAGCAAAAGAACCCAGAGCACATCGGAAATCGAAACATGTGGAATGGAAGTACCACATTATTTGTGAGATAATCCCTCGATGAGATGTTGCCATATGTAAGATATCTGGAGAGGACAACATAGCAGACCTACTTACGAAGGCCCTACCTCCAAGACTAAATGATAGACATGTAGAGGCGATGGGTATTAGAGACCATCAAATTTGGCACTAGAGCAAGTGAGAGAAAATGTTGGAGTTGGTGCTTGGCGCGCCAAATTTTATTGTAAGACAATCAACCTTTAAGACTTTATTAATTTCATTGTCTTATTTGTTTTAGTAAGATTGTTCTTAGATTTACTATCGACATTGTTCTTAGATTTACTATCGACACAAACACAACCTAACGCAATTTCCTAAGCATTTACAGTTCTCAATAAGGAATATTGATAGTCGGAGTTCCGGCATTGTATGCTTGCAGAGATGATCCGCTTAGAGACTTTAGAGGTTTCGAAGAAGGTCGTTTGATGCCGACCCGATGAGTTCTTTGGGTTATTAGTCTATAGGTATTAAAGGTGGCTGAGTGCTCCTATAGGTCTTTTACCATCTTTCTAAGTTTTTCTCATTATACTGGATTTTGACTGGTAGCCCAGATACCCATCGTGATTTTTAACTGGCAAGAGTTTTCCGATTCGTCAATAAAAATATTGTGTTGATTTTATTTTCTGCATTATTATTTTTACTTTGATTTATTATTGTTAGACGTAAAGGTACTTGTTGGTTATCAATAAAAATAATAATTAGGACTTGTCTTAATTTATTGTGCATTATTCCATATAAGGTCAGAACCTATGACTAAAATCGAACTTTCAGATACAAATTCTATTGGTCAATTCATTTTGCTACACATATCTTTTGGGATTTGAGGTTATAAAGTTTTTTAATTTAAAAAGTTAAATTATCTAAAATATATTATTTTATTTCAAAAAACTGTTTCATTCTATTCATAATATAACATTAAAAAAACCTATCTATTAAATTTTAATTTTTTATAAAATTTTTCATTAACAACATAACAATTATTTTTTTTTTCAACTAAAAGCTTTTCTGGTAAAAACCTATTTGAAGAAACTATATATGAGAACTTTATCAAACCAAGCCTATTTTATTATAAATGTTATTAGGCCCTTATTAGTTGTTTGCATCTTTTGAAATAAGTTGGTCGACTATTGAGTATTGCTTTAATCCTCTCTAATGTAGGACTCGGATTATCTGATATGTATAGGTAGGTAATTGGTTGTTTGTTAATCATAAATAAAAATAAATAAATATTTTATGCATTCAAGACTCGAGAGTATTAAAAAAAAGTTAAAATAAATCAAATTATAAGCATGTTACTACAAACAATTCAAATTTAGATTTATAGCATTCAGCAACTTAAAAAAAAAAAAAAATTAATAAATAAAAAAATTATAGCCTACAGCAAACTTATAAGGTAATGGAATTTATAAGAATACCTAAAGCCCATTCTTTTCCTGACCCATAAATGGCTCAAATGGTAGTGGGCCGGGCCGCCGACTGATGGATTTACTTTTTAGAAATTATACAGAAACAAAAGCATCAAGTAGAAAAATGTAAAAACAAAATAAAGAGCGAAGTAAAATCCAAGGCAAAAACCTTCAAAGAATGGAATGTAAGAAACATTAAGAACCTCCACTCCACTGAACAAATTTGGTTTAAATAATAAGACTTCAGAAACAACTTACCGAAACATCCTCCTAAAGTCCATCAGCTAGCTCTAGTGCGTATATATATAACGGAAAAAAAAAAAATTAAAAAATGGTAAATTACCTGAGATTTGAAATAACTCCATTCTGAACCTCAGTCTTCATTGTTGCCCTATGCGAGTGAACCCAAAAAAAAAGAAAAAAAAAGAAACCCACTTAAGTAAAACTATTCTATCTATAATGTTTCTGATTCTATATAATCTACAAAAGAAGAAATGAACATACCGCTTTTCAACAACACTTGAGATTTCTTGTAGACTAGACTAAACACACAGTGAAGAAGAAGAAGAAGCTGACCAAACATTCAGTAGATGAATGGAAACTCTCAAAGAGAATAAATTGCAATAGACTGATAAAACTTTGTTTGAATTTCTCTTTTGGTAGTTACAAGGGTGATAGTACCAGGAAAAGGTTTAAAGAATTGTTTATAGTTTATTGTATAAGCTGGTACTGGCATCAGTTGTGATGTAACTAACAGTAAGTACATGTATTATCTAATATAAAATTTCTAAAATCTGCTGCCATTACCATTTCATGAAAGCTCAGTCCTTTTTTTTCTTCAGAAAGATATACGGCAGATCTTTTATTATATACCATTAAAATGTACTTTTTTCTGAATTAATGTTGACCCGAAAACAAAATCGTTCAAACGAATCAATTTCTTTCTTTTCTTTTCTAATTCCTCAAGAAAGGAGTCAATTTCTTCAACTAACAAGAGTGATACTAATGATTATAATAATCTGGCTTGTTTATGCAGCTCAACTAACAAGAGAGTGATACTAATGGTTATAATAATCTGGCTTGTTTATGACTTCTGATTTTTAAAATAAACGTTTGAAATGGATGAACAATTATATTAAAGTAAGATACTGGAAAATAAATAAATACTGAATGTATTGGAATTAGAATTGAAAAATAAATTATTTGATTATTGGAATTTTGATTATAAAAGGAAAGCTAGAATTAATAAAGAATAAACTATTGGAAAAAAAATATTTTTAAAAGCACTAAAACTATTGGAAATAAAATTGATATTATGGTTGGATTGATTTGTGTTGTTATTCGATTGAGTTGTGGTATCTCTTATTGCTGATCTTCTCTTTTTTTTTTTTTTTTTTTTTTGAAGAAATAAATTTCATTAATACATTTGATATTTGAAGGAAAATCATCCTTCCACTGAACAGGGCAAAGAGTCCTAACGGCTACCTTTGCTAATTCATGGGCAAAACCATTACAGAGTCTAGGGATATGCCCTACAGAAGCCCCATAATTCTTAACTAATTTCTCCCTAATCTCCTTAATGATCCAGAAAATTTCTTTCCGAGTACCCTTCCTGTTACTAATGAGGTCCACTACTTGTTTACAATTTGTCTCTAACATCAATCCATTCATATTAGCATCCTCAGCCACCTGTAGTCCAAAATTTACAGCTTCTGCTTCCCCAAAATCCGCGTCTCCATCCGAGCGAATGATCTTTAACGCTATTAGCACAACTTCACCTTTGCTATCTTTAACAACAGCTCCTAACCCCGCAAGATGATTATGTTTGTCAACTGCTGCATCTGTATTCATCTTCAACTTTCCTACTGGAGAAGGCTCCCACTTTCCCTGATTTTCTGCCCCCCCAAATTTCTTCAACCCTTGCTGCATCAGAAGGCTACTGCTTTCAGTCACAATTTCTACCCTCACCACTAATCTGCTAGGCGTCTCTTGTTTATGCTCAAAAAGCGAGTAATTTCGTGCTTGCCACACAGCCCAGCACAGCGCCATGACCAACTCGCAACCCTTCTCATCTCCATTTGTGGCAATACTCTGAATCATACTTAAGACATCACTAGTAGGGCCTCTTTCAATCTGCTCAGCAAAAGAGGTCAGATTTCATACTTTCCTAGCATACTTGCACTCAAAAAACACATGGGGCACCGACTCCACCTGTGAATT